>CAUDNR010004197.1:34910-49166 GCA_958430865.1 Entrophospora sp. SA101 | reverse complement strand
AATTTAAATATAATAAAAATTATACCTAAATTATCAAATAAAAAGCCAACTGACACAAACTACAGTATACTGATTGTAAGTTTTGTTGAATCAAACAATGTCAAACTTCTGATCTTATTTGGAAACCCTGACTTGGAAGCTTTGATGTTTCCCCCAATAGGAAGGGACATTATGAGTACATTAAAAATTACCACTTCAATAGATAGCTAGCCACATTGATGCTTGAGAAATGAAGAAAATTTTCAAAATTAGAACCAGATAGTGGCCACCAAAAATGCAAACATCCATCAAAAACCACAACCTTGCCTTCGAATTTCCCCCTTTTTAAAAAGAAATAAGTGTGTAAGGCCTTCTCAGAGTCATCGGAGGAGGGAATGTATTGACCTGATTGGTCGAATCCCTTGAGGTATCACCCCTTTGTGGCTCATACAAAAATTCTAAAACTAGCCCCAAGACAGAGGCTCAAAATAAATTTTTTGCCACAAAGATTAAAAAACATCCCATATAATATACTGATACAAAGAACAAAACCCCATCCTTGTACCAAGATTGTACCAACAAATGTACCAATATATATATATATTATACCTAAATCAAAATTAACAATCATTGGTACAATGGTACAAGGACGAAATTATAACTTCATAATATACTTATACCTATATATATAAAATATCCGAAAAGATCCTTGTACCATTGTACCAACCCCTCTTTATACCAGGAAGGTATTAAATCCATGCCTAGAATGCCAAATTCAATAATTACATCAAAAATTTGTTAATTGTACCAAGTCCTTGTACCATTGTACCAATTTCCTCTATATTTCCCACATAAAAAAATGAATTGAATTAATCTGAAGTATAGGTATCATACAAAAAAAGTTATTCGCATAATAATAAAAAAAATTAGTATGCAAAATCAACTCCCAGTTATTCATAACCCATTAGTTATACCTGAAATTCTTGAAAATATATTCAGATACCTTCCTACAACAGCATTGGTTAGAGTAACCCATGTTAGTAAACTATGGATATTAGAGGCCAGAAATAAACTTTATCAAAATCAGAATGAAATTATATATGATTTCCATAAGTGGTTCTTGAACACATTCAGGTTTAATTGGGGTATTCCTCAAGAATTAATGCCAAATGTTGGCATATCTATTGCCAATATTAAAAAATTTCAAGATACTTTTCAGTTAAATATTAGGGCAGAACTACTTATTAAAAGAGCTCAACTACAGGGTAAGTATACATCTATGGGATTGGCATATAATGAAAAAATTTGAGCCTGTGTAGAATCCCATAAATTATTTAATGCTGATCCAGGAAATATTGTAAATTATGCTATTTTTCGAAAATTGGATAGAGAATGTATACAAATTCAACATATTAGATTCAATTTATGCTGGGAATTGGTAAACTTTGTGTATTATCTATTAAGAGTGAATATCATTACAGATCCTAATGAAATTGATGTCATTCTTGATAAATGCACAGATCTTCAGATTGAGGAAGAAGAAGAATAAGCATCAATTCTGATGAAAAAATTCGAAAACACTTTAATCAGCTGGCCATACCTAATACTAAGAATTCAGATTATTTAGAATCTTCTTAGCGAGTTTTACAGCTCTCTTATGCTCTTTGGCCCTTTCCTTTTTTTCCTTAGCAATAGCTTCTTCAGCAGGAGTTTTTAATTTAATCAATCCATCCTTAGATACAAAAGTATGTTTATTAGTACCACAAACAATGCATTTGCCAATTAATTTTTTTCGACCACTTTCAGTAATTTCCAATTTTTCAGATGCAGAATTTGTTTTAGCATGGCACTTAATGCAATAAATTTGAGACATCTTTTAAACTTAAGATATATTATTTCAAATAGAAACTCAAATGACATCACCAATAGATTGTTATTATAAACTCTTTTCATTATCTGGCGTATCTCCCAAATTATTAAAGAATGAGGAACACTTCAATCTCCATATTAGACCAAAAAAAGAGAAACGTTCAGAACAACCAAAAGCAAATTATCTGGGAGGCTAATGGAGTACAGGATTCAGATTTACTAGAATTACCAATGGATCCAAAAGGATATCTATATTCACATATCATTATTGATGTTTCAACCCAGGATTTGGACAGAAATCCACTCAAAAGTAATGATGCCAAAACAGTACTAGATTCATTCAAAAGTATTTATGAACAAGGCCATGTAAAACTTCCTACTTTCAGAATAAATACCAATACTGGAAAAGAATTCAATAATCATTTATTCCAAAACTTTTTCACAAAGGAAGTTAAAGTGCTAACGAAATTTGGATTTCCTGGAAAACATAGACAGCAATGCTTTGCAGAAAAGTTCAATCAAAAAATACAAAAGCCTATCTTGGAACAAATGAATGCAGAGGAAATGTTTACTGGAATAACTTCTGTAGAATGGTCCAATGATTATCCCATGCTGATAGAAGCTATTAGAAAGAAATGGAAACGCAATCCTCCACCTGTTCCAGAAGGTCTTCCTAAAATTTCGAATAAAGATGACTTACTACCAGAAGGAACTCGAGTTTGAGTTATGTTATTTGAGCCTAAATCTGTACTTGGACAAAAATTACATGGTAAGTTTCGTACAAGTGATATTTGATGGGATCCCGAAATTCAAGTAATTAAAAAACTTACAGTCAACCCTCCATAAGTGCACCCCCCTTGGGAACAGGTGAGACCGTGCACTTATGGAGGGGTGCATTTATGGAACAAAAGTATTTTATTGGTTGCATGTGACACTAATGAAAAATTAAAAAAAAATTTTTATTTATAAAAATTATTAAATACAAAAATTAAATGTCAGTATTTTAATTACTGAAAAGAGTAATCAACTAACACTAATTATTGGTAGGATAATTAATAAAATCATACATTGTAGTTTGTTTCATTTTATTTATTTTTTTTAAACTAATAAATTTATCAATAGCATTTTTTAATTGTTCACTAGAATTTTCTTCTTGTAATAGAAATGCATAAACAATTTTTAAACTTTTTGAAGCTTCATTGGCACTTATTACCACTGGCTCAATACTATCATCTTTATCATCTTCGATATCCTCAATAGACACTTCTAGCTGTTTCTTAAATATTTCTACAAGACCCTCAATAATTTTATCATCATCATCAGGAACCTCATAAATGATTTCTTCTTCTGGATTATTTAAAAATTCATCAGCTGGCATAGCATTAGATAGGTTAAGTGCTCCAATTGAATCTGAAAGTTCTTCTAATGTATGAATATTAGTTTCTCCAACATTGTCAACAGCATTAATGGCAGCTGGAAGGATTTTGGTATGTTTCTAGCAGTTACGAATGGTTTCAGGTGTGATATCTTCCCAGCTTTTAATAATGTATTGTATTGCTTGCAATACATCCATTTTTAAATCTTTTATATCATTTCCATTCTCAACTAGATTTAGAATCCATTTAATATGTAAATGACGATAATGTTTTTAAAGGACATAATAATTCCTGCATCCATTGGCTGAATTTTTGATGTGGTGTTTGGAGGAAGAAAATGAATATCAACATGAGAAAGAACCAAACCATCAATCTTATGGCTTGGACAATTATCAAGGAGCAATAATACCCGCTGATTATATTTTTTTGCAACCTCTTTGTTAAACTCTTGAAGCCAGTCTTGAAAAATAGTAGATAGCATCCATGCCTTAGTATTACAACGATATGTCATTTGTAGGTTGTTTATGTTAATATTTTTAAAACATCTTGGCTTACCAAATTTTCCAATTACTAATGGATTCAACTTGTGTGATCCATCAGCATTTGTACACAAAGCAATTGAAGGTCTTTCTTTATTCTTTTTACGACCAGAAAGTCTATTTGTAGCTAATGTTCTATCTGGTTCTAATCTATAAAGAATAAAAAATAAGATCAAATTCTGTTTAATTTAAATATGTATAATCAAAGATTGGCATTAAAATATTAATTACCTATAAAAAAGTCCTGTTTCGTCCATATTATATATTCTTTCAGGAGGATAATTTCCACATTTACCTTTCAATAATGGTAAAGCATCACTAATGGCAGCTAGATCAGCTGATGATGCCTCTCCATGAAGTTTTATTTGATGAATTACATTACAATTTTTAAATTTTCCAAGCCATCCAGTAGAAAATTTCAATGTTCCTTCAGAAACTCCTAACCCAGTTGCAATTTGCTTGGCCTTTTCAATTAAAATAGCATCTCTTAGGATTGCTTTGTGTTGGTAAACTAAAACAAATTCCTTAAGAGCCAATTCAAGTTCAGGGACAATCACAGATTTATGTCTTTTTGCTTCTGGATTGGTAATTTCGGTGCTAAGTATTTCTCTACTTTTTTGTATAGTTCTAGATATTGTTGATTCATGAACTGTAACCCCCCATTTTTGTTCAATCCATGCAACATATTCTTTTCTGGTCAATTTATTATTTGCAGCAAATAAGCAAAATTCATATTTTTGGGTATCAGATAAAGTTATTTTACTTGAAGACATTTATTTTTTTTTGGAAGTTATAAAAGAATATGAATTACAGTGAACAGTGATTCAATAATGTTAATTTAATTTATTGATAATAATGAATTAGAAGATTGATATATAATAACTGGGTATTTTTATTTTTTAAAGTAATAAGTGTAATTAGATTTTAGTTGTTAAAATTCTTTATCTGTTATGGCCCTTCCTTTACCTTTATATATAATAATCCCAACTATAAAAAATATAAGAGTTTTGTTGCTTGGATTCTTATTCTGTTATTCTATTATTCTGTTGTTCTGTTATTCTGTTCTTCTAATAACTCTTTATATCTATTAAAAAGAAAGAATTAATTATTTGTTGTAATAAAAGAAAGGAATTATTTATTTACTTGTTACTTGAATTATTATTTAACAATGTTTTGATGTACATGCAACATGGAATTACTAAATTTTTATTGCAGCATGGTCACATGAAAGTCACGAGGGTGCACTTAGAGAGGGTGGTTTTATATGAACGGGGCCAGGAAAAGACTGTGCAGTGCAGAACATAGAGGGAGTGCACTTGTCTCTAAGTCCCGAGCTTGGGACCAGGTCACAGTGTGCACTTATGGAGGGTTGACTGTACTTTACTATGCTCGCGAGGAATTTTCCGCTATGATCCTTTCTAAATTTAGGAAAAATATTACCAAATTTAGACTAGCACTTGACTATCGTATCTAATTTTGGCAGTAAGAAAACTAAAATCACGTGAAGTCATATTTTTTGAAAAATTTTATTACATTTTTGAAATTTTTGAACAAATTACAAAATTACAAAATTGCTATTTTGAAATTTGGCCACATGGCACACAATAGGAGATCTTTAGACTGAGTCAACCATACTAATAAACACATAAAATTAAAATTAAAAAGTGGGGCCTCATACTGAGAATAAATTATTACTGGTCAATTAAATATTATGTTAGGAATAAATAATCAGTACAATATTAACCTCAAATCTCCATGATTGAATCACAAGTAAATGTTCATCAATACAACATACAACATACCAACAATCTTTCACAAAAAAAAATAAAAAAATTTAAAATAAATAATAATAAAAATAAAATGTGTCATTTTAATAATGTACTTTTTATATGCAAGGGGTCAGTCTGAATATATTTGTTAAACAAACAAGTTGAATAAACCAAGAACACAGTCTTTTTTATTGTAAATACTGAATTAGAATCCCAATATTTAATGTAATAAATGATGACATTACACATAAAAAACATGAAAATTAAGACTCTGAACAAATCAAATTGAATCACCTAATTTTTGATTCAAATCAGTTCAAATTGAATTGAATCAAATTCAAATTGTACCTTGATTTGATTTGGTTTGATTTGAGTATTAAATATATATAATTTGATTTGAACTGATTTGATTCATTTTGATTTGAACTGACTTGAATGTATAATTTGCTTCAAACTGATTCAACTCAACTCAATTTGAACTAGTGATGGTGGCTTAATTGCCAAAATTAATTGGCCTAAACTTTGACAAAACTAATTTTAATGGCTGAAATTGGGAGTTTTTAAAATAAAGTAGATTGATTTAGATACTTATTAGATGAAACTATCTTTTTTTCAAAACAGTTTCAGCTACCATCACTAAATAATATACTCTATTGAATAAAAAATTTAAAATATACACAATCTTGGTTTAGCAGAGATAGTTTGGGTTTAGAAATTTTTTTCAAAAAATCCATTATTATTATATTCAAACCTTGTCACAGTGGACCATAATAATAATCAATTCTTACCATAACAGATTTTTAAAATTTTTGTTTCACATATAAAATCATATAAAATTTTTTTTATTATTATGTCTCACATCTACCCATTGTGACTATATCAAGAAATTCATTATATTGAGAAGAATTTTATTATTATATTATTAAACCTCAATCTGTTGTTATCCATTAAATTGAGATACACTCGTTGTATTTAATATGACATTAAGAAAAATTTAGGAATCTGGTTTGATTTGAATTGATTTGAATTGAGTCATGAATCAAATTGAATTCAGTTTTTTTGAATTTGAATCAAATCAAATTGACTACTGAACAAATCAAATCAAATCAAATTGCTTTAAATTCAATTCAATTTGATTTGTTCAGAGCCTTAATGAAAATTCCCTAAAATCTGATTTTTTTTACTTAATTAAAGGCAATAAAAAATCATTTATATATTCTTAATATGTTTTATCTGGCACATTAAAAAAAAATGATGTAGTAAACTTTTCAATTAAGTATTAATTAAATTTCTTATGGTATATGACACACAGCCCAGATTAATCAATTTCTTGTTTAACAAACATTAAATTGAATATTTAAGGATCCATTTATCTGTGATTGCGAAGAATAACCAAAATTTTAAAATAACTGGTTTACTATAAATTTTTTATAAATTCCTTAACTGCATACAATTAGAAAAAAAACCAAAATTTGCTAAGAATTAACTGAACAAATCAAAATGAAATTCAATATTTCTCTTCTCTTTTTGACTATCTTTGCTGTTGTTGCTTTAGCAAGACCAATAGATGATAACAATAATTTGGAGAAGTGAGGTATTTCATTTAACCATTGCAATAAACATCATTATAGTCAAATATCATTGTTTTTGAAAAAATACTAACTATTGGGTTTCATTTGATTTTAAATAATAAATAGTTCCGTAAGTATTTTTGTACTATCATTACAGTCAATATCATTGTTTTTGAAACATATTTATTAATTATTGATTTTCATTTTATTTTAAATAATAAATAGATTGGTAAGTTACTATTACAGTCAATATCATTGTTTTTGAAAACAGATTAATTGTTGATTGTTTTTTGTTTTATTTTAAATAATAAATAGGAAGTAAGTATTCTCATCATTTACTATCATTACAGTCAATATCATTGTTTTTGAAAACATATTAATTGTGATTAATTTTTGTTTTATTTTAAATAATGAATAGGGTGTAAGTATTTTCATCATTACACTATCATTACAGTCAATATCATTGTTTTTGGAAAAATATTAACCATTGATTGTTTTTTACTTTATTTTAAATAATGAATAGGGTGTAAGTATTTTCATCATTCTATCATTACAATCAATATCATTGTTTTTGAAAACATATTAACTGTTGATTGATTTTTGATTTTATTTAAATAATAAATAGGTTGTAAGTACTCTCATCATTTACTATTATTACAGTCAATATCATTGTTTTTGAAAACATATTAACTGTTGATTGATTTTTGATTTTATTTAAATAATAAATAGGTTGTAAGTACTCTCATCATTTACTATTATTACAGTCAATATCATTGTTTTTGAAAACATATTAACTGTTGATTAATTTTTGTCTTGTTTTAAATAATAAATAGCCTGTAAGTGTTTTCATCATTACTATCATTTCAGCCAATGTTGTTTTTGAAAACATATTAACTATTAATTTTTATTTATTTTAAATAATAAATAGGCTGTAAGTATTCTCATCATTACACTATCATTACAGTCAATATCATTGTTTTTGAAAACATATTAACTGTTGATTGTTTTTTGTTTTATTTTATATAATAAATAGGAAGTAAGTATTTTCATCATTGCAGTCAATATCATTGTTTATGAAAACATATTAACTGTTGATTGATTCCCATTTTATTTTAAATAATAAATAGGAAGTAAGTATTTTCATCATTACACTATCTTTACAGTCAATATCATTGTTTTTGAAAACATATTAACTGTTGATTGATTTTTGTTTTATTTTAAATAGTAAATAAGGCTGTATTTGCTCTTTAGCTCTTTGATAGCTTCATTTATTACTTTAATTTTGATTGTAATATTATACTTCTTTTTACTTTTATCTTTTATTTTTTATTATTGGTTATTATAATTTTTATGCATAAGGTTCTCATACAAACAATGATGTTTATTTTACAACATAGGAAGCAAAAATAAATAAATCAAATTCATACACATTAAGTGTTTATTATAATTTGAAAAATCAAGTTTTACATGTCAATATAAATGGGAAATGAAAGAAATAAAGCTATGTTCAATAAAAATAATAATAATACAAATCAAATACCTTCTATAAATACAATAACTAGAAAAAACTTAAGTGAACCTTAAAAATGATCCTAAAATGTGTTAATGTTTGGATGATTTGCGCCAGATTTTTTAAAAATTTGTTTTTATGTTAAGGCACAATTGAATCTCAAACACTGCAGCCAGTATCATTGTAATAATAAGAGTTACATTATAATCACCATTGAAAGATTTTTTATCTCCCTTTTTTGAAATTCATTTATAATTACAGAATTATAATGTTAATTATTTTTGTTATTATTATAGGAATAAAATAAACAAATGATTGCTCCCATATCTGATAAATCAGATTCCTTGCTTCAATTAAAAAATTATCAATGGATTTTATTATTATATTTAAATTGCATTACAACAGACAATGAATTTTTGGTAAAAGTTAATAATAATATGATATACTTGTATCCATTTGCAATAGTATTAATGTATTTGTTTTATATAAATAAATAAATATTGTCTAAAAAATAATCTTATAATAATAAATAACAAGTTTACAACTATTATTTAAGTTGTAACAGCTATCCATTATGTCTTTGTAAATTGGAAGTTCCTGATTTATAACTAAAAATCCGATCATTCGTCATCTGAACCAACTAGTTCCACAAATCTATCTCAAACACAACTTTTTTCTCACTTTTCTTTTAAAATATTCCTCCTGTAATGGTGTCTATAATATTATTTTTTTTGTAGAAAAAAAAATAAAGGAAAATAGCAGAAGCACTTAGGTGATTCATTAAAATATCAAGGGCTTAATTTACTTAATATTCCAACTCCGCCTGTTTTAGTATAATTTTACTTGGATCATGCGATTTATTTAATTGATTTTTTATAAATGATAGCATCAAATGGCTTATAACCAACATTGATATTGTTAATGATACAGGATGTAAGGTATGTCACATAAAAAAGATAAATGGTATAGCAATTGGATTTGTTGGCGAAGCTAATACTAAAATTTGATTTTTTAAAAGTCGAAAACACGTAATAACGTTGATGATTCAAAGCTATAATTGACAAAGTATGATAATAATAATGAGTCATTGTAGGGGATTGAGCGGAAAGTTTTGATTGATTGGGTTCGGAAACTGATTACGAATTATGGTTTTGAAAGTTATACCATATTAAAGTCAGCAGAGTATGAATTTTCTTTACGATTATAACATTTCGTTCATAAAAATTTTTAAGATGGCAAATTTTCTGACACAAAAACGACTAATCGAAGTATATATTTGCATGAAAAATTGTATTTGGAAAAATTTTCAAAGATTATATTTTTGTATCGGACGAAAGCTTTGCTTAGTATTAATGGGATAAAGGAATGTTGATCGTTTCTTAAAAGATAAAAATCTGTGACAACAGAATAGCATTTTTATTGAGCGAGTTTCTGCCATTTACATGCAAGCGCAATTTCAAATTCTGAAGCGGTTTTACAAATGTTTGACGTTTATTGTCACACGAATTTCCTTTTTCTGCATATATTCGATCAAAATAAAAAAAATTTCTTCATAAAAAAATAATTTAAATCATGGTATATATATATTCAATATAATAAAATCCTTTTTATATTAAATGTATTAAATGTTCACATTATTTTAACTTTTAATAGAAAATTAAAGTCCTTTCTCGCGACATTTCAGAGTACACGCGCGAAAGTCCACAGGACATTCACAAAATTAAACGAAATTTTGATTCCAAATTGCACCCATTTGAAAAAGCAGTCGAGTATACAAGGGCTCTTAATGCTGTAAAATTGGAAAGACTATTTGCAAAACCATTTGTGGGGGCTTTGAGTGGTCATGGCGATGGTGTTTATTGTATGGCCAAACATCCCAAAAAATTGGCAACTATTATTTCAGGGAGTGTTGATGGAGAACTGAGGATTTGGGATTTAGCAGAACGAGAAAGTGTATGGAAAGTAACTGCACATAAAAGTTCTGTCAAAGGGATTTGTTGTAGTGCTTTAAATATGGGATTATATTTTTCATGTGGAACTGATAAAACTGTAAAAATATGGAATCCTGATGAAAATAACGATGAGGTATAATTTTATTTGTTTCAAAAAATAGGTTTATTTTGAAAAGCTTAAATATCGTCCCTTATTATTTTTTTAATTGATAAACTTATAGCCAGTAAATACATATATTGGAAAATCTGCATTTAGGTTTGTTATAAAGTATCCAAAAACTTTTTTTCTTCATAAAATGAATAGTTACATTGACAAATTATTAGTGCGATAGATCATCATCGTTCAAAACCAATATTTGTAACCTCTGGTTCGCAAATTGAAGTGTGGGATGAAAATAGGTAATTGATATATATTCAATCATAATTATATATCACATTACTAATAATATTTTCATTCTTCTATTCATTCATTTATTAAGATCACGTCCAATTACAAGCATGGATTGGGGAGTTGATACAATTAACACTGTAAGATTAAATCAAACAGAGACAAATATTCTGGCAAGTTGTGGCACAGATCGAACAATAATTCTTTATGATCTAAGGACGAACTCTCCAGTATCAAAATTAATATTGCAAGTATGTTGTCCGTTATAATTCTTTTAAAAAAAAATGTTTCTAACAACAACTATTCTAATATTATATATATTTGCGAATATGTCTAGATGAGAACAAATGCTATCGCTTGGAATCCAATGGAGGCTTTTAATTTTACTGCAGTATGTATTAATTATAATGATAATAATTTATATAAATTTTTATAATAATTTTGTATTAATATATCCAAATTAATTAAATTATAAAGGCTAATGAAGATCATAATTGTTATACTTTTGATATGAGAAAAATGAAAAGTGCATTAAACATTCTCAAAGATCATGTTTCAGCTGTGTAAAGTATTCTTTAATTTTATTTTTAGAAAGAGATTTGATAAATATTATGATGATGATTGATTTAATATTAATATTAATAACATTATTATGGTTGAAAAAATCATTACCAAAATAGATTAGATGTAGATTATTCACCAACAGGTGAAGAAATAGTTACCGGTTCATATGATAAAACTCTTAGAATATTTTCAGCACGTCAAGGTCACAGTCGAGATATATATCACACAAAACGAATGCAACGTTTATTCTGTGTCAAATTTAGTATGGACTCGAAATATGTTCTTTCAGGATCTGATGATGGAAATGTTCGACTTTGGAAAGCTAATGCATCTGAAAAAATTGGTCCTGTATGTGTTAAGGAAAATTATGGGAAATTTTTCTTGATTAAGTAGATAATTAAAATTTGATTTATGTGCAATCTTTATTAGATCTGTGTATTTATTCTTCTATTTGTTTATTTTATAGAGAGATTATAGGGAACGATCATATTTGGAGTATTCGGAAAAACTTAAAGCACGCTATAAACATCTTCCAGAGGTTAAAAGAATTGCAAGGTAAATAATAATTACAATAATCAATCAATCAATCAATCATTTAATTAATATGTTGCTATTTTCATAAAATAATATATAAATAGACACAGGCATATACCAAAACCAATTAAGAATGCACAAGAAAAACATCGGATCATGTTACAATCTCAAAAACGAAAAGAAGAAAATCTACGAAGACACTCGAAAAAAGGATCAGTTCCTTATCAAGCAGAAAGAAAAAAACCAATTGTTTCTATCGACAAATAATAAATACTTTAGTACATATTTATTTATATGTGTATGTGTTAATGAATTTTTAATATTACAGTCATTATTTTCATTCTTGAAATAAATTGTTCTAATTCAGAATTTTTTGTTGTGGTGGATGAATAGTTAATTTTGCATATATCCCGTTGGATTGATTATAGAAATGTAGCCAGGATTTAATACAAATTACATTGTCAATAATCTATTATATTAATATTAATAACCTAATTACATTTATATATGATATCATATAAATAACACGTTTGTAAATATCTACCTTTGCAAAAAATGAAGAAGTTACAAGTTGTTTGTAATTGAAGATTTAATGTACTTTTTGTTTCAAGATTTATTTCATTAATTATAGGTGGAAATGATAATTTTAATTATTTTAATATTGTTATTATAATACTTACTGTAAAAAAAATAAGGCTTTGACTGCTTGTGTGATCACTCGTTGGTATCAAGCACCTGAAATATTATTAGGTGAAAGGTTTTATACTATTGCAATTGATGTATGGGCCATTGGTTGTGTTTTCGGCGGAGTTCTTAAAAGATGCCTTATACCAGGGTTGGCAAATTGACTAGTCCATTGAGAATTGATGGACTTCGGACTAGTCCATTGCCATTAATAAAATACTAATTATGGACCCGATAAATCACCAATGAACCACCAATGAATTACACATTTGCCAAACCTGCCTTATACTAATGGGAAATTCACATATTGAACAACTTCTAAAAATATGCAAGTTATGTGGCGCACCTTCAGAAAAAGTGACCAAAATGGAAAAGATAGCTAGTTGTATTATCCTTCACTCTTTGAGAATATCCAAGAATCATTTTTGATGAATTTGAATTGTAAGTTCAATTTATTTATTGATAAATTGTTCAGTTAATAACAGCTTATTAATCAATTACAGAAACTATGATGCCTTGGCTGTTGATTTACACAGGATTCAGATTTACTAGAATTACCAATGGATCCAAAAGGATATCTATATTCACATATCATTATTGATGTTTCAACCCAGGATTTGGACAGAAATCCACTCAAAAGTAAAGATGCCAAAACAGTACTAGATTCATTCAAAAGTATTTATGAATGAGGTCATATAAAACTTCCTACTTTCAGAATAAATACCGATACTGGAAAAGAATTCAATAATCATTTATTCTGAAAATTTTTCACAAAGGAAGTTAAAGTGCTAACGAAATTTGGATTGAACCATTTTATTTTGAACCATTTGTTTTATTTCAAATTGTTTGTTTTATTTCAAATCATTTGTTTTATTTCAAATCATTTGTTTTATTTCAAATTGTTTGTTTTATTTCAAATCATTTTATTTCAAATTATTTTGTTTGAATTATTTCAAAATAATTTTTATTTTATTCAAATAGAAACCCTAGTTCTGGTCGAGGGCAAGGTTTTCTTTCCAGTACTATTATTGTAGCAAGTTCTGGTCAAGTGTCTCAATTTTCTTTCCAGATTTGTATGCTCTAAAAAAAAAATAGAAATATACTACTTGAACATCACTACAAGCAATATAGTAAAATCAAAAAGTTGGCCAAACCATTAATCACCAGAAAGGATTACGAATCAACCACACTAGCTTATTAATTAATTATAGTTTTTATTATCAAATGTATATTTGAAGAAATTTCAAGTATATTTATAATTAATAAAATATTATAAATAGAATGAATGACTAATATTAATTATTAATGTTAAATGCCAAAATGCATCATTGATGATGACATGATATAAAATGAATTGATCACAACAATCATAGTAAGTTTAATTCGTGATTCTTTTAAGGAGTGAATTTTAAATAGTGATCGGCGGGGCGCATTTGTAACATTTTATATATACAGTGTGTTACAAAAAAAATTGGCCAGGAAAAATTCGCAATTATTCAATAATGAATATATCAATTCTAA
>CAUDNR010004197.1:5964-33008 GCA_958430865.1 Entrophospora sp. SA101 | reverse complement strand
CAAAATCAGTATCCATCCTTTAATTATTAAAACTTTGTTACTTCTAGGAAACCATCTACAAACATTTTTTGCAATTATGTATATTGTGATTACACTAACTATACTAATTTGAATAATTGTAGTGCTCCCATGTTATCACAATCATTGTCTACAAAGGTGTCAATATAAATGTTTGATATCTTGGACTACCTTCAAGTCGAAATCAAAAAAATGTCAACACTAAGGATACCGGCTGCAACTTTTGATGATGGTTGCTACCATCTTTGTGTCATATAAAAACGATTGCAACCACCTTTGCAACCATTTTGTTTCCTTTTTTGGATTGCGACATGGAACACTAGTCAATACACTAAAAGAAAGTATGATGAAAAATATTAAATGAAAATGAATTTACTGAAAATAACGAAAATACAGTTGATGATGGATCCGGGTAATGTTGAATCAGCAACAGATGACAGCAACAATGGAAATTTTATTAGAACATGCAAAAAAATTTTTGGATTGTAAATTTTGTTTTTATTAAATAAATTTGTTTGATTTTTCATACATTGTTCATTTTTTGTCACAATCATATATCTTAAATTTGTTGTGTTTACAATCATTCATTGACATTCATTATATTAAGGTTATTTTGATTATATCGAGAGATATGGTCAAGAGAAAAGTTAGGAAGAGAGTTATTCTTTGACCAAGTCAAAAACCAACCCTTTAAATACATTTTCGAGTAGTACAATTTAATTTATTAGACTATTTCTTCCAACTTCTTAAATTCGTTAATGAAACAATTGTTGGTGAAGTGATTGTTGACAAAATGAATCAAACCCATATTTATTTCTACGTTATCAAATTCGCGATTTTAATTGGTCAATCAACAAATTGCATGGGTTAAAATTTTGTATTCCCTCCTGTTAATTTTTGTGTTCCCAGTACGTTCTCTCCTGTTCCCATATATATATAAGATTGAAAAACAAGAATTTTATATGGGAGATGATCTACCAAATACCGAATTTTTGGGTAAAAATTTAGGGAAAAATGGTTTTGTTTGTTTTATTTGTTTTATTTGTTTATTTATTTGTTTTGTTTGTATTATTCGTTTTATTCGTTTTATTGTTTTATTCGTTTTATTTGTGGTATTAATATGGACCTGCGAGGATTTTGAATATTTACTTTGATATGAAGCAAAGGTTTGGTTTTGGTTTTTTGTTACTGTTACGCATGTGTTGCATCCGGATCGGTAATGTGTTAATCCATTGATATTAAAATAGCAAATATTATTGGACAATATTAATAATAAACCAAAACATTTATTTATAATAATATTTATTTTATTTAATTTTTGTTTTGGAGGATGGATTGTTTCAAGTTGTGATTTATTTTTTAATTTTTTTAAAAAAGTCAGGTTTCATCCGTGTTCTTTTACATGTTTCTCTATATCGTTTAAAAAATTTTCATTTCATTGAAAAATAATTAATAAATCTAAACACAAACACTTTGAAAGATTGTGATAATTTTATTTTAATTGTAATAGGCAGGATTCATACTGTATTAGATAAATAAACATGGTCAAAAAGTTCTCACTCCAGCATAAAAAAAAAAAAATCAATATTATTAATGGATTAATGGATTGTTAATTGTAATATTAATATTGATATTATTGTTAACGGGTTAACGGATTGTTAACTAATCCTGTAATAATAAGCTAACTGTAATCCGTTAACAACCGTCATGCAAAATTTCTTAATATTAACGTTAACCTGTCACAACACGGTAATCCGTTAATACCGAATAAGGCCTCTTAACACTAATTACGCATAAACATTTTTGTTTAACTTTTGTAAACTTTAATTGTTTAAGTGTAAAACGTAAAAGTGCTAATACCAATTGGTAAAAGTATTGTTAACAGTTATTACCGATCGAACACCTATACAAAGAGCTAACAGTTATCGTTATCACAGGTTGTATTGTGTTAAAGCAATAGTTGTAGAAATATGTCTGACTTTAATCGACCAAAGAAAAGTAAAAGTTAAAGTAAAAAATAAAATAAAAACTTTATAGGAACCTTTGTTGCTTTTATTATAATTCGTTGTTATTTATACTATAAATTGTGCTTGCAGATTCACAGAAGCATTCTGGGCACAACAAAGCACGATAAATTCGTAAAATAATTAATTGAGGTTGACCAAAAAGCTATCTCGCAATACTCCAAACATTTTATGTTTAAAGAAAGCTCAAGACTTTTTCAGGACTTCAAATCCCAGGACTTAAAGTTCGGTCCAGTCCCAGGATAGAACTACAAGTTCCAGGACCAGACTGAGCGGTTACAGACCGATTAACATATCTAGTTCAATAACATTTCTCGTGTTACATAATTCTGCTTAAATATTCAACGAGATTTTAATTTTTGATTTAATTTTTTTTCTCTAAAAAATTAATAATAAATAATGATAGAAAAAGGAAATGCAGCAGATAAAGATCAAGAAATCAATAAAGATAAAGATACAAATACAATACCACCAGAAAACAATAAAAAACAATGCACAGAAATGAGAAATTTTTATGTGATAGCAAGTGGTTATTTACTTTTTACAATGACTGATTCTTCTTTAAGAATGACTGTATTATTAGAATTATTTCAACGTAGATACAATGTAATTTCTCATTGATTTATTTTTTTATTTTTATTTGTTTTCTGATCAAAATAAAATTTTTTATAATGATTTATCTTTCTTTTCTAGGCACTCGAAATCTCTTACATGTTTATATTATACGAATTTATTGGAGTTTTTAAAAATTTATTTGGAGGAATAATGGGATCAAGATTAGGATTGAGGTTTTGTTTATTGGTTGGTTTGACAGCACAAGTAATTGGAATAGCCATATTATGTGGATTACAAGCTGATTGGAGTAAAGCAGTAGTGATCATTTATGTAGTTATTGCGCAAGGCTTCAGTGGTATTGCAAAATATCTGGTCAAAATAGGTGGTAAGTCAGTTACAAAACTAGTAACAAATGATCAAGAAAAACCCAGATTGTTCAAATTGGTTGCTTGGTTGACTGGTGCGAAAAATTCGATTAAGGGTGCTGGCTTCTTCTGGGGAGCTTTCCTCCTGAATTTTATTCAATACGTTCTATCATTGATTGTTTTATTGTTGATGAACTTGATCATCATGCCACTTGCTTGGTTTTATCTCGATGGAAATTTGGCTGTATCCAAATCAAAGAAAAAATTAACTTTGAAACAAATCTTTTTCAAAGGAAGAGATGTAAACATACTAGAATGTTTTTGTTCGGATCACGTAATTTATGGTTTGAAGTTCCACTACCATTATTTTTACGCGGACCTTCAATTGGCTGGTACGTAAAATAAGTTTTATATAAAAAAAATAATGATGGTAATAACAAATAATATCTACCATATATATATAGGTCATATATTCCAACTGGAGCGTTCCTCGCAGGGTGGGTGATGTTTTATGTATTTATACAATCAATTACTCCACAGCTAATTTTAAAACCAATTAAACAATATCCATTAAAAAGTGGCAAAGTTTTAGTTCCGGCAACATTTCTTCTACTATTATTATCAATTGGTGTAGCTATTGGAATGACTGTAGTCCAACCATCGCCATCCATCACATTAAAATATGTTTCATTATTAGTGTTATTATTTGTTGGGTTATTTTTATTTGCACTTATATTTGCAATAAATTCATCAATACACTCATTTCTGATATTGGCATATTGTAAACATGATAAGGTGGCAGCAAATATAGGATTTTATTATATGGCAAATGCTCTTGGTAGAGCGTGGGGTTTAATTATTGGGGGGATTTTGTTTTATTATTTAGATTTCTATGCTTGTTTATGGGCATCTGTTGTATCTTTAATTTTTTGTATTGTGATTTCTTATTTCTTGGGGTCAGTTCCTCGACCAGATGAAAATGAACCTTAAAATTTTATATAGTATAATTTATCTCTGAATAACTTAAAAAATAAAAATAAATAAAAATACATGTAAAGAAGCTCTGGTTAATGAGCTTTGACTGTACAACCTTTTGAACGTTTCAAAAATTAAGGCTTTTTCTGTATTGGATAATTTTTTATTATTACACCGAATCATTTCAAGACAATAGAATGAATTCATTGGCAGTATTTTTATACATCCAATTCATCAAAATACTAGATTAAAACTTTTACTACCATCATAATGTCAAATCACGTGTAATAAATTGCATCTGTAGTTTGAAGCAATGCAAATACCTCTATATCAAAATAACATCTAAATGTGGATGACATGCATGACAATAAACAGTCCACGTAGTGTAAAAATAAACATTTAGTTACGTAGATACATGATTTCGTAATGAACACGTTGATTGATAGTAATAACAATTAATGATGGATAATGGTCCACAGTTATGATCTCGTATATCAGCAGCCACTCGAATCAAGAATCAATCACCGGATAAATGTAGATTTCAAGTAGAGGCTATTAGGTGCATTAGTTGGAGGCTTAAAATCGTTGGATTATAAATGCAAAAACATGTTTCTTGGCATAAAAAAAAATGTTCAGAAATCCAAAAATAGTAATTTCTGGCCAATTATAAAAATTCATAATTTTCAGTTTTTTTTATTCGATGAGTGCACTCAAAAACATAGATAATAATAGTAATAATTAGTCATCTGAGGACTATACGTGTGAAATTCTATCATTGCTAATACGTGTTAATTTTAAAAGAAGTAAAAAAATATTTGTATAAATAAATGAATACGCTCTCTCTCCTCTCCTCTTTAACAAGTTTAACAAATAAAACCTTTGCCATGCGACTCTTATTTTGCCAGAATAAGAAAAAATTACAGATCTGATTAAAATACGTAAACAGCTTTCAAAAATTGGTGATTTAATTATATCAATGGGGGGTTTTTTTTTTGACAGTTAAATAGTTTATTTGATTGCTTTTAAATTTTGCTTTTGCTCTGACATGATTAATTGATAAAGAATTAATATAAATTTTGAAAAATGAAAATTGCATTATTTAAAAAAACAACTTCATCGCCAAATTCTAGTGATTGATTTATCAACAAAAGAATTTTGTTTTTTATTTTTATTACTTTTAAATCTTCAAAATTAAAATTTGCGACTCTATGTAAAAATTGTTCTATATATCAGTGTTGACCTGTCTATGTGTGTTTCAAGCTCGGGCACTAAAAACAATTCGAACGCGTTTTGATTTTTTCATTTTATGAAATGTAATAATAAAGAAGAAATATTAGTAACGATTGTAAAAGCAATATTGTAATGGTTTAATCTCTAGAAAAAAAATATACGGAAAAATTTTATTAGTACAAATTTAATTATTGAAACGAGAAATACGAATTCTTCACATTGATGTTGTTTGTTATTTATTGTTTTAAAGTTTTCTATTCAAGTGAAAGTTATTAATTTTGAACATCCAAGTTACATTGAATGATTGGTCGTTTGAATAACAAATAATTGAGGTATGTATTATTACAAATAGAAAGTTTTCTGGGCAAAGTTGATACTTTTTTGTTGTGATACTGAAGGTTGTGATGAAGGTTTGGTATCCTATAATTATAAAAGATTCTTTAGATGTTTTTGTTTGCTATTTTTTTTGGTATATAATTTTGTTGTGCAGTATAAATATAATATAATATGATTTGATAGTAGATAATCATTTTGAGAATAACTTGATAAAACTTTGATTAAATCCCATCATCTAAATTTCATAGGCAGATGGAGGTTTAAATCATATATGGATAAGTTTGAATTTTCTTCACATATGGCAAAGAAATTTATTTATCCATATTTATTATTGATAATGTCAATGATAGAACTTTGTAATATCGGATCATTGAAAGAGAGAAGAAAGCCTTTACAGTCCAAAGAAAAATATTTTATTTGTAATATTTAATTGTCTTGTTGAAATATAAGCGCTATAACAAAATGAAATCTTTTTTGAGTGAAAATTCTCTCCTTCGCGAATTAAATTTAATTTAACAACTAGGAAACTTTAAAAAAATTACCTCCATTTAATTCAATTCAGCTTTAAAAAAGGAGTCAATATAACTTGGCTATAACAAATATTTCATAGAATGATCATTTTTTCCATATGTTACAAAATTAACTGAAGGTGGATTTAGTCCATGTTAAAAGGTTATATAATTGATTACTATGAAAATAAAAAAAGAATTTTGTTTAATCGAGGGAAAAACATTTTTTAATGAGGCCAGTAGCTTTTATTTAAAGCAAAAATAAATGACGCGAGTTTCAACAATAAGACCACTTGTTTGCTGTGTGAAACTCTATCTATTCCTATAATTATTATTTAAATTATTGATAATCTGGGTATCACTTTTGGGCGTGACTCAACTAGAATACATGTTATTGGTCAATTATTAGCTGGAAAGACAATTAATTTCTTCTTCGATCACATTTAAACAAATAAAAAAGGTAAATGACATCGTTTGCACCCATGACGTTTTCCTTGCGCAAAATAAAAATAATACTGTGCGCTTTACAAGTATATGCCAACGTAAGGCAGAACAACTTGAGTGGAAGAAGAAGACAGTTTTTGATTATTCTCTCTTGTTCATCCATCAACTAATTCCATGAAGCCAATTTAATTATTTATTAATTATTTAATTATTTAATTATCATCATCATCATCATTATGCTCTAATATTATTTTTAATAATCTTCATCGTTATCATAGACATCAACTACTTTCATATTATCATTATAAACATTATTATAGTGATTAATCAAGCTAATATTATTAAGATCGTTTCTAATCAAATTCATTTCCTCATCTTCATATTCTTCATCTTCATATTCATATTCATTGTGATCCGTTTCATTTTCATCATGAATCATTATCTGATCATTCATACATTCTTCACAAACATAAATCCTTATGTTAACGAAAAAAGAATGAATTATTATGAAAAATTATAATTGCAAAATTTGATTTTATGATCAAAATTGCATGTCGCTTACACTTTTATGCTTTCATTACTATTTGCATGGTATTCTACTGCCTCTGTTAATTGAAAACATTTATCACACTTAATTAATGATCTTTTCATAGTTGGATCATTTAATGTTTCTTGTGTAATTTCATCTTTAAGATCTCTAAAAAGAATGTTTCGAATAATAAATATTACTATTAATGTTATATATCATTGATGCAAATGTTAATAGGTGTGCCAAATAATATTGATTCCTTCTTCTTCAGCTTATTTGTTGCTTACCTGATCTCGTTCGTATAATTCTTTGAAAATATTTTATAAGATTCTTCGGTAGCTTCTTGTGAAAATTTACAACAACGGCATTTTAACAATAATAAATTAATATCACGTTGAAATATTGGTCGTAAAGAATTATGACTGGAAAATTTAAAAAATTAATTGATTAGATCAAATAATAATAATAATCATAGTAATAATTTTGAGTTTTTTTACCATTGAGGACACCAATGAATTTTTGTTAGTCTTTTATTGCTCATTTTCATTAAAAAATGTGTTGATATTTATTACTTATTAATATTAATAAAATAATTTTTGATCAGATAAGTGAAACCTTTAATTATTATTAATGTTATGATATCATAATTAATGGAAAATAAATTTACAAATTTTTATTCACAAAAGACCCAGATGACTTTCCAAAAATGCCGATCATTAATCAGTATCCAATTTACTCCTATGACGTTATCTAGAATATATTAAACTTGTTGTAAGACTACATAAATTTTGTGGCTCTTCTTGGATATTTTCTGATCTGTTCCCAATGATATAGAATCAAAGACCCTGGAAACATTCTCTTGAAGACTTTTCCATGTGCAATTTCTATGTTGCCTAACATATCATTTAGTTACCCCTATACATTTCAATGTAGTTAAGCTCATAATGGAATTTTGGAACCTTATGAACACTTGTTTCAATTAATTTTTGAAATATGGGGGGTTCAAAGTCATCTTGGGTTGCAAAGATATATCTAGCACAACAAGTCAAAAGAAACTTATGAGAGAATAATAATGAAGGATCGTTATTTTTATATTAGCAGCTGCAAATTTGTTACATGTTTTAATTTTCTTTTGGATAAAAAATATGTTTTATATATATATATATTGTGAGATAGTAAATCTTGGACCTACTAATTGTCCCGATTAGTGTTGATCAATTAACACGAACTTACTGCGGAAGTCATCTGATCACCCAGAATCAATCGTGAATTCATTACTTGAGGTATTTGAGGAATAAACAATTTATTAATAACGAAATTTATTTTCTTCAATTCGTGAAACGTGTAATATGGAATATTCTGATTTTTATTATTCGCAAACAAAGCGATTTCTTATTTATTACAATCATTGGATGACACAAAACAAATTTATGGAGAAAAATACATACATCCGTAATGAGGAGTTTGAGATCAACGATTCCGGAAGTATAACGCGAGAAGAAAATTTCTTATGAAGCTGGATTTTGATGAAGAAATCCTTACTAAGAGACCATGTCAACAAGTAGTCGCATGAGTGTGTACACGTCTATGAGCCATCTAAACAGAAATAATGTGAGAACATACAAAAGAGACGAGATCACATGTCCGCAATACGATTGATTGGCCTTCTACATGTTCGTTTTATTAATTTATATAAAAGAAATTAATTTTTAAAGGAATAAAATAAATTTGTTATAAATAAGTTCTCTTATTAATTAACTAGTTAATTAATTATTTAATATATCAGAGCCGAGCTCATGGGAGGACAGAAAATAATCCTAAATTATTTCTTTACAAATAATCTGTTCCGTAATTAAAAATTTCACAATTTAATAGTTTAATAAAATAAAATAATTCATTTTTCGCTTGTTCGAATACTTTTGTGGTCGAAAATTAAACAGTAGGACTTGTTTAATTGTCTATAGTGGCATAGAACTCCGAGGTTTTGTTTATTTGCTTTAGTAAGAAAGCAAAGATTTGGTATTAACCAGTGTAGTGTTAACGACAGATAATGAGGTTTGTTTATATTTAGTAAAGAAGCAAAAGTTTGATTTGTGTTTAAGTCGTTGTTATGTGTAAGCGATTTGTAAAAGGATTTAAGTAATTAAGTATAGACGTAAACTGTTAAAGATGTTCAGCAAAGTATAAAGTGTTCGATTAACCAAACAATTTATTAAATGAATCAGATTATATGTGTGATAGAAGTCGCATGAAAGGCATATTGAATATATAGTGTGTTGCAAAAAAAACCGGAAAATCACTGTTGTCAAAAAACTTTTTATAATATCACTAAAAATTCATCAACTTGACTCAAATAAATTTTCAAACAAAGCTTTGCTTTTTTAAATCAATTTAAACCATTTTCTAACTGAATCTTGCAATTAACTGTTGGGTAATTTGCTTTTAAAATTCACAATATGGTTGAATTTTACTTGCAATTATGTTATTAGAATAAATGAGATACATTTGCCTAATAAATATACCAGATTGTTAACACTTCATTCCCAAATAACTATTTCAATATTAATAAGTTGTATGAAGCAGGCGATGTGGCTTTTAGGAGAGTTAATCGTTTGAAGAAACGGAATCACCTTTAGAATCACGTGATATATCACAATTTTATTATTATTACGTACTAGATTTCTTTAAAATTTTGATAATCAATTATAAATAATGTGATAGAAGTTAAAATTTAAAGAGGTGAGACGATTCATCATAGAAAAGTGGAATCCAACTCTTGATTTATTTCTAATTAATTTACTTTGATAAAAAAATCAATAGTAAAAGTATTTCGTATTAAAATATACTCAATAAAAGTTCTGCTCTTAACCTATCGAATGGAAATATTTTTTATATGAATTAATGCAGTGGTTGTTCCATGATGAGTAATTTGATTTTTCCGGTTTTTTTTTGCAACACACTATATATATAAATAACGCAATTAAAATTAATTTTGACGTGTATAATTTGAACTGTTCAATGATCCAATTAATGATAGGATTATTGATATTTGGCATTGAATTTTCTGTTGATTGCCTTTCATATTCATCAACAGTGGGTGGGGAGGCAATTCTAGATGGCTTTCTTGAGCCTGCTAGTTTTTCTTTGGTATAATCTATTCGATAAGTTTAAGCTAAAGGAGCTAAATGACTTCATTGCTTTATTCCCTTCGTCCAAACTTTAAAAAAAAAGGATTAGATTTAAGCAGCCTTTCTTCCTCGACACTACATGGTGCTTTGAAAATCTGGTGTGAATGAGGGCTTGTACTTTCTTGCATGAATTAACAAATACAAATATTTTCACGCAAGCGAGGTTGATCCCGTATCTGATTGTGGTAAATATTTTATTCGAAGCTGTTAGTAGCCAAAAAAAAAAATAACGGTATTATTACTAACCTTCATAATTTAATATAATTTCTAGCAGCAATTACCCAATGTTTTGTGTTGAAACAGGCGGCACAAGTGCTTTTAGTGTTTTGTTTACCTCCTCAATTATATCCTTTACCTATCTAACTTTATCTTTATATATATATGGGCTTTTGTGTTTGTAGACCTATCGTATTGATTATTATTTAGGCAAAGAATGGACAAAAATCTTTCGATAATCAGATTTGCTAATGTTTTCTTTAGTACAATTTGTAATCGTCATCGTATTTCTAATATTCAAATTACATTCAGAGAACAATTTAGTACAGTAGTTATCTTGTATTATTCATGATGTTATGCGAAATCGTAAGCTATTTATCATCATTGTCCTTTTTTTAAAAAAATAAGTTTTTACTTATGCATTTGTTAATTGTCTGCTAGATCTTTTGCAAATTTTGAGTATTGTTGCCGTGGAATGCCCTGTATCACTCGCCAAATGTTGAAGATGTTCGTGATGAAAAAGTTATGTATTTTATGGGAAAATTATACAACTATATACAAATTATAAGATATTCAATTACTAATCTTCATATTCAATATACAATATTAAGTTCGTGTTTTACGTAATATTCCGCCTGTCAAAGGTTTATCTTCTTTGTATATACACAAAATATTAAAAAAAATTGATTTTCATTACTATATTAGAGTTACGCGGCCATCCACAATTTGATTAGCGCATTTTTCCAAAAAAATTTTTTGAAAAAACTATGAGTGATTTAAGATTAATAACTTCACTCGATATTAATATTGAACCAGTGACAAGAAAAAGATTACTATTTTCGCGATTCGAAACTGTCAAAGATTTATTAAATATAGATATTAATACCTTAAGTGAAGGTATTTTAATAAACACGTGTATATATATAATAATTTATGAATTTTAATGTAAATTTAATATTTCTAGAGTTACGTATTCCTTATGTAGAAGCTTTTGATATATTAGAACAAGTTAAAAAAAGACCAAGTATTAAAAAATATAAGATGATAATGATAATTTTCAAAAATTGTTTAGTATTTATCTATTTATTAATTTAATTATTTATGAAGAAATCAAATATTTAACAGGAATAGAAACAAGAAATCACGAAATTCAATTAAACCGTATTTCAACGCTTTCTAATTCGTTTGACCAACTACTTGGAGGTGGTGTTCAACTTGGTAAAATCACAGAATTTTATGGTACACTGACTGTTGGCAAGACAACATTAGGGTAGGTATTAAATTGAAAGAGAGAAAAATGAATGTCTTTTTTCCTTGAATATTAATTATATATATACATACATACATATATATATATTAGATATATTAAAAAAAATATGATTGATTGTTATGTATTCAAAATTAATAGATTTTTGTTGTTGATCTGACTAGAATACAATTATGTGTTAATGTTCAAATACCTGATTGTTTAAACGGTCCTCAAGGAGAAGCACTTTTTATAGGTAATCATGCATAAATGTTTATATGACTATATAAAAGATACAAGTAAGATAAATATTTATAAATATTTTTGCTTTTAAGACACAGAAGGAACTTTTTATCCTAGCCGAGCACAAGAAATTGCTAGAGAAACTGCTTCAATAATTCCTGTTAAATTTGGAATGGGTATTTATAAATAACATTTTAAATTATATTATAATATATTTACCTATATCAATATTACTATTATATTTAGATGAAGATACTATACTATCAAAGGTCCATGTGAAAAGAGTTGTACATTATCTTGGCTTAACATTTGAATTATTTAAAGATTCAGCACTCAAAAATTTCATTAAAGATCATTCAGTAATAATAATAATCTATGATTGTTTATTTTTATATTTAATAATTTTTTATTATTAAACTTTTATTTTTTATTTTTTTTTGGAAAATTTACAGATCAAATTAATTGTAATAGATTCAATTTCATATTTATTTTCACAAATTCATGATATTAAAATGAGAACTCGATTATTGAACAAATTTTCTCAAGATTTAACAAAATTTGTTACAGAGTTTGATCTAGCAGTATGTGTTTATTAATCTAATTAATTGATAATGGTATATGTTACTTTTCTTACAATATATATATAAATATGATTCTTATCATTGATAATATAGATTGTTTTGCTTAATCAATTAACAACAAAAATAGAAAAATCAGAAAGGAGTTCTGCAACTTTAGTTCCTGCATTAAGTATTTAATTTTACATTAATTGAGAAAAATTATTAATAATGATAACTAATTATAAAAATGATATAGGTGAAAGTTGGGGGCATCATAGCACAAATCGTATTGAACTTTATTGGCATAATGAAATTCGGTAAGTTTTAAATAATAAATCAATAATAGTGGTATTAATAATAAGATTATTAATAAAAATTTTTAACTCAGATGTGCAAAATTAATAAAGTCTCCATACTCTGATAATAAAAAACCAATACAGTATCAAATCAATGTAAAGTATATTAATACAAATATATAAATGCTTATGCATATATTTACTGCTTATACATACATTTACTTATTATTTAACAAATATATCTTTTTTTTTAATAATTAAAACAATAGATGGGTGGAATTCGTGACTACTTTAATAAGTGAATTTTTTAATATCAATATATAAATTTTGATGATATTAATATTTGATTAAATCTCGCATGAGTGGATAATTTATAGTGAGCAAATGGATGATTGATTGGTTATATTATACAGGAAAAACAATATTTAAGATATTTATTAAAAAAACAAATTTAGTTCATAGATTTGAAGAAAGATGTTGGTGTTAATTGGCAACGATATTCCTTCCATAGCCATCTTTGTACTGTTATTGTAAGACCTTGGGTAATTATGTTTGGACTGGACTGGTATGCAAGGGAACATATAAAAAGTTGTAAATTCTACCCCAAAAGTTAATGCCATTTTTATTACAGCAGTGTGTAAACCTAATTTTTTATGCCCATTTTTTCCACCCCACCTGTCTGATATAGTTGTTATCATTTTTACAATAACTTATATGATGTTTTCTTCTATCTTTTTCTTTATGAGAATTGTATTCATGACTAGATTCATATTTTGGTAAATAATCAGGATTTGCTGGCAAAGGATTTGTCTGAAAATATTCATGATTCAGGGCTTCAAATACACTAAGCTTTTTTTCTGGATCTAGCACTAGTAATTTATCAAGTAAATCAACAGCCAAGGCATCATAGTTTCTGTAATTGATTAATAAGCTGTTATTAACTGAACAATTTATCAATAAATAAATTGAACTTACAATTCAAATTCATCAAAAATGATTCTTGGATATTCTCAAAGAGTGAAGGATAATACAACTAGCTATCTTTTCCATTTTGGTCACTTTTTCTGAAGGTGCGCCACATAACTTGCATATTTTTAGAAGTTGTTCAATATGTGAATTTCCCATTAGTATAAGGCAGGTTTGGCAAATGTGTAATTCATTGGTGGTTCATTGGTGATTTATCGGGTCCATAATTAGTATTTTATTAATGGCAATGGACTAGTCCGAAGTCCATCAATTCTCAATGGACTAGTCAATTTGCCAACCCTGGTATAAGGCATCTTTTAAGAACTCCGCCGAAAACACAACCAATGGCCCATACATCAATTGCAATAGTATAAAACCTTTCACCTAATAATATTTCAGGTGCTTGATACCAACGAGTGATCACACAAGCAGTCAAAGCCTTATTTTTTTTACAGTAAGTATTATAATAACAATATTAAAATAATTAAAATTATCATTTCCACCTATAATTAATGAAATAAATCTTGAAACAAAAAGTACATTAAATCTTCAATTACAAACAACTTGTAACTTCTTCATTTTTTGCAAAGGTAGATATTTACAAACGTGTTATTTATATGATATCATATATAAATGTAATTAGGTTATTAATATTAATATAATAGATTATTGACAATGTAATTTGTATTAAATCCTGGCTACATTTCTATAATCAATCCAACGGGATATATGCAAAATTAACTATTCATCCACCACAACAAAAAATTCTGAATTAGAACAATTTATTTCAAGAATGAAAATAATGACTGTAATATTAAAAATTCATTAACACATACACATATAAATAAATATGTACTAAAGTATTTATTATTTGTCGATAGAAACAATTGGTTTTTTTCTTTCTGCTTGATAAGGAACTGATCCTTTTTTCGAGTGTCTTCGTAGATTTTCTTCTTTTCGTTTTTGAGATTGTAACATGATCCGATGTTTTTCTTGTGCATTCTTAATTGGTTTTGGTATATGCCTGTGTCTATTTATATATTATTTTATGAAAATAGCAACATATTAATTAAATGATTGATTGATTGATTGATTATTGTAATTATTATTTACCTTGCAATTCTTTTAACCTCTGGAAGATGTTTATAGCGTGCTTTAAGTTTTTCCGAATACTCCAAATATGATCGTTCCCTATAATCTCTCTATAAAATAAACAAATAGAAGAATAAATACACAGATCTAATAAAGATTGCACATAAATCAAATTTTAATTATCTACTTAATCAAGAAAAATTTCCCATAATTTTCCTTAACACATACAGGACCAATTTTTTCAGATGCATTAGCTTTCCAAAGTCGAACATTTCCATCATCAGATCCTGAAAGAACATATTTCGAGTCCATACTAAATTTGACACAGAATAAACGTTGCATTCGTTTTGTGTGATATATATCTCGACTGTGACCTTGACGTGCTGAAAATATTCTAAGAGTTTTATCATATGAACCGGTAACTATTTCTTCACCTGTTGGTGAATAATCTACATCTAATCTATTTTGGTAATGATTTTTTCAACCATAATAATGTTATTAATATTAATATTAAATCAATCATCATCATAATATTTATCAAATCTCTTTCTAAAAATAAAATTAAAGAATACTTTACACAGCTGAAACATGATCTTTGAGAATGTTTAATGCACTTTTCATTTTTCTCATATCAAAAGTATAACAATTATGATCTTCATTAGCCTTTATAATTTAATTAATTTGGATATATTAATACAAAATTATTATAAAAATTTATATAAATTATTATCATTATAATTAATACATACTGCAGTAAAATTAAAAGCCTCCATTGGATTCCAAGCGATAGCATTTGTTCTCATCTAGACATATTCGCAAATATATATAATATTAGAATAGTTGTTGTTAGAAACATTTTTTTTTAAAAGAATTATAACGGACAACATACTTGCAATATTAATTTTGATACTGGAGAGTTCGTCCTTAGATCATAAAGAATTATTGTTCGATCTGTGCCACAACTTGCCAGAATATTTGTCTCTGTTTGATTTAATCTTACAGTGTTAATTGTATCAACTCCCCAATCCATGCTTGTAATTGGACGTGATCTTAATAAATGAATGAATAGAAGAATGAAAATATTATTAGTAATGTGATATATAATTATGATTGAATATATATCAATTACCTATTTTCATCCCACACTTCAATTTGCGAACCAGAGGTTACAAATATTGGTTTTGAACGATGATGATCTATCGCACTAATAATTTGTCAATGTAACTATTCATTTTATGAAGAAAAAAAGTTTTTGGATACTTTATAACAAACCTAAATGCAGATTTTCCAATATATGTATTTACTGGCTATAAGTTTATCAATTAAAAAAATAATAAGGGACGATATTTAAGCTTTTCAAAATAAACCTATTTTTTGAAACAAATAAAATTATACCTCATCGTTATTTTCATCAGGATTCCATATTTTTACAGTTTTATCAGTTCCACATGAAAAATATAATCCCATATTTAAAGCACTACAACAAATCCCTTTGACAGAACTTTTATGTGCAGTTACTTTCCATACACTTTCTCGTTCTGCTAAATCCCAAATCCTCAGTTCTCCATCAACACTCCCTGAAATAATAGTTGCCAATTTTTTGGGATGTTTGGCCATACAATAAACACCATCGCCATGACCACTCAAAGCCCCCACAAATGGTTTTGCAAATAGTCTTTCCAATTTTACAGCATTAAGAGCCCTTGTATACTCGACTGCTTTTTCAAATGGGTGCAATTTGGAATCAAAATTTCGTTTAATTTTGTGAATGTCCTGTGGACTTTCGCGCGTGTACTCTGAAATGTCGCGAGAAAGGACTTTAATTTTCTATTAAAAGTTAAAATAATGTGAACATTTAATACATTTAATATAAAAAGGATTTTATTATATTGAATATATATATACCATGATTTAAATTATTTTTTTATGAAGAAATTTTTTTTATTTTGATCGAATATATGCAGAAAAAGGAAATTCGTGTGACAATAAACGTCAAACATTTGTAAAACCGCTTCAGAATTTGAAATTGCGCTTGCATGTAAATGGCAGAAACTCGCTCAATAAAAATGCTATTCTGTTGTCACAGATTTTTATCTTTTAAGAAACGATCAACATTCCTTTATCCCATTAATACTAAGCAAAGCTTTCGTCCGATACAAAAATATAATCTTTGAAAATTTTTCCAAATACAATTTTTCATGCAAATATATACTTCGATTAGTCGTTTTTGTGTCAGAAAATTTGCCATCTTAAAAATTTTTATGAACGAAATGTTATAATCGTAAAGAAAATTCATACTCTGCTGACTTTAATATGGTATAACTTTCAAAACCATAATTCGTAATCAGTTTCCGAACCCAATCAATCAAAACTTTCCGCTCAATCCCCTACAATGACTCATTATTATTATCATACTTTGTCAATTATAGCTTTGAATCATCAACGTTATTACGTGTTTTCGACTTTTAAAAAATCAAATTTTAGTATTAGCTTCGCCAACAAATCCAATTGCTATACCATTTATCTTTTTTATGTGACATACCTTACATCCTGTATCATTAACAATATCAATGTTGGTTATAAGCCATTTGATGCTATCATTTATAAAAAATCAATTAAATAAATCGCATGATCCAAGTAAAATTATACTAAAACAGGCGGAGTTGGAATATTAAGTAAATTAAGCCCTTGATATTTTAATGAATCACCTAAGTGCTTCTGCTATTTTCCTTTATTTTTTTTTCTACAAAAAAAATAATATTATAGACACCATTACAGGAGGAATATTTTAAAAGAAAAGTGAGAAAAAAGTTGTGTTTGAGATAGATTTGTGGAACTAGTTGGTTCAGATGACGAATGATCGGATTTTTAGTTATAAATCAGGAACTTCCAATTTACAAAGACATAATGGATAGCTGTTACAACTTAAATAATAGTTGTAAACTTGTTATTTATTATTATAAGATTATTTTTTAGACAATATTTATTTATTTATATAAAACAAATACATTAATACTATTGCAAATGGATACAAGTATATCATATTATTATTAACTTTTACCAAAAATTCATTGTCTGTTGTAATGCAATTTAAATATAATAATAAAATCCATTGATAATTTTTTAATTGAAGCAAGGAATCTGATTTATCAGATATGGGAGCAATCATTTGTTTATTTTATTCCTATAATAATAACAAAAATAATTAACATTATAATTCTGTAATTATAAATGAATTTCAAAAAAGGGAGATAAAAAATCTTTCAATGGTGATTATAATGTAACTCTTATTATTACAATGATACTGGCTGCAGTGTTTGAGATTCAATTGTGCCTTAACATAAAAACAAATTTTTAAAAAATCTGGCGCAAATCATCCAAACATTAACACATTTTAGGATCATTTTTAAGGTTCACTTAAGTTTTTTCTAGTTATTGTATTTATAGAAGGTATTTGATTTGTATTATTATTATTTTTATTGAACATAGCTTTATTTCTTTCATTTCCCATTTATATTGACATGTAAAACTTGATTTTTCAAATTATAATAAACACTTAATGTGTATGAATTTGATTTATTTATTTTTGCTTCCTATGTTGTAAAATAAACATCATTGTTTGTATGAGAACCTTATGCATAAAAATTATAATAACCAATAATAAAAAATAAAAGATAAAAGTAAAAAGAAGTATAATATTACAATCAAAATTAAAGTAATAAATGAAGCTATCAAAGAGCTAAAGAGCAAATACAGCCTTATTTACTATTTAAAATAAAACAAAAATCAATCAACAGTTAATATGTTTTCAAAAACAATGATATTGACTGTAAAGATAGTGTAATGATGAAAATACTTACTTCCTATTTATTATTTAAAATAAAATGGGAATCAATCAACAGTTAATATGTTTTCATAAACAATGATATTGACTGCAATGATGAAAATACTTACTTCCTATTTATTATATAAAATAAAACAAAAAACAATCAACAGTTAATATGTTTTCAAAAACAATGATATTGACTGTAATGATAGTGTAATGATGAGAATACTTACAGCCTATTTATTATTTAAAATAAATAAAAATTAATAGTTAATATGTTTTCAAAAACAACATTGGCTGAAATGATAGTAATGATGAAAACACTTACAGGCTATTTATTATTTAAAACAAGACAAAAATTAATCAACAGTTAATATGTTTTCAAAAACAATGATATTGACTGTAATAATAGTAAATGATGAGAGTACTTACAACCTATTTATTATTTAAATAAAATCAAAAATCAATCAACAGTTAATATGTTTTCAAAAACAATGATATTGATTGTAATGATAGAATGATGAAAATACTTACACCCTATTCATTATTTAAAATAAAGTAAAAAACAATCAATGGTTAATATTTTTCCAAAAACAATGATATTGACTGTAATGATAGTGTAATGATGAAAATACTTACACCCTATTCATTATTTAAAATAAAACAAAAATTAATCACAATTAATATGTTTTCAAAAACAATGATATTGACTGTAATGATAGTAAATGATGAGAATACTTACTTCCTATTTATTATTTAAAATAAAACAAAAAACAATCAACAATTAATCTGTTTTCAAAAACAATGATATTGACTGTAATAGTAACTTACCAATCTATTTATTATTTAAAATAAAATGAAAATCAATAATTAATAAATATGTTTCAAAAACAATGATATTGACTGTAATGATAGTACAAAAATACTTACGGAACTATTTATTATTTAAAATCAAATGAAACCCAATAGTTAGTATTTTTTCAAAAACAGTGATATTTGACTATAATGATATGATGTTTAGTGCAATAGTTAAATGAAATACCTCGTTTTTATAAATTATTGTTATCATCTATTGGTCTTGCTAAAGCAACAACAGCAAAGTTAGCCAAAAAGAGAAGAGAAATATTGAATTTCATTTTGATTTGTTCAGTTAATTCTTAGCAGTTAAGGAATTTATAAAAAATTAATAGTAAACCAGTTATTTTAGAATTTGGTTATTCTTCGCAATCGCAGATAAATGGATCCTTTAAATATTTGATTTAATGTTAATAAACAAGAAATTGATCGTTGATCGTGAATGGAGTGTGTGTCGTATATAACGATATAATAATCATAAGAAAATTAATTATTACTCAATCGTTTTTTGGAGTGGTGAAACGTCTCACATTAATTATAAATCTTGTTTCATAATTATAGTAATAATTAGTTTCTAATTAAATAAATCCCTAATTCAAATAACATTTACAAAATTTCCCATGATATAATATCCTTTCTGCGCCATTTCAATATACTATGATATTGTTAACAGAATTAGGATTTAACGCTAATTTGTTAGTCGAAATACCCTAATTCCGAACCAAATCTCTTATTTTACTTTATTTTACTTTATCTTTATTCATTTCTTATTTTATATTTATTTACATTTTTGCCCATTTTTTTTATTTTTATTCGTATAACGTCGAAATTAGTTAACTTTATTTAGAAATTAGCGTCGCGGTTAGAATGCTACGTCGCAATTAAAGTGCGATATCGCGGTTAGAATGCTAGATTGCAATGAAGTTGTAAATGATTAATTTAATTGTAAATAAGAAGCTCAAATTCGACTTGCTTGTAAAATAACTTTTAACTTTGTAATAAAATTTTAAAATTAACTTAGAAATAAGTTAATAAATTAGTTTCGACTAAATAAAACGTTTTTCTTAAATCACTAAACCAAAATTATTCGCTAATAAAACTAATTCGTTAGTAGCCAATTCATTCTGATCACATAATCATAAATTTCATATTGTTAACATCAATTAACACGCTCTCCCAAACAATAATTGGTGACAATATTAATTTTCATTTATCCTCAGAACGCATAATTTTACAGGGATTATTTCATTGCTTTTATAATTTGGGAAATTTTAATAATCCTATTTATCATTATTATTGTTGTTGTAATGGTATTCTTGATCTTGTTATTGATATGAGGTTTTAAAATTATCATCAATAGAAAAAAAAGAAGAATTGGGGAATTAGACAATTTGACGGTGAAAAAGAGGAAGTGAAGGCACTGAGGATAATAGAGCTGTTCTAATTCGATTTTCTCCATGATTTGATTTAAGTGACTCGTTGTAATTTTGAGTTTTTTTTTTATAAATCAAAAAGTATCAAACAAGCAAATTCTTTTACGATTTCAAATCCCAACGCATTGTCAAGAATCTTCATATCACACTTTGAGACACTTTTCCATCTGGTACAATTATCCGAACCCTTCCTATTGGAAAGAATAATTCATCATAATATGACACATATCTAGCAAAAAATAAATTATAATTAATACATTAGATTATTGGTAAAGTTCTCAGAAGAATTGGTCTTAATCAACATGTTACACGTATATTTTTTATATATTTCATTACTATTACTGTTACTCTTATTGTACTAAGTAAACGGGGTCTAATATTTTCACCAATTACTATTACTATTACTATTACAGAATTACAGCTTATATAGATCAATGCTATAATGTTATATAAAAACTTAAATTGGACAGAAGATTTCGGGACCAGTTTTTGCTAGAGAACCCCCAAATTTGTCATGTAAATATTCAGATAGGTTATATTAACAAAGATTTTACATGATATATTACGTACAAAGATCAATCAGAATCTCATTTCACCCCAAAAGTTATGCAGGTTTCTTTAAATGACAATTAATTTCTATTTCTCGTTCAACTGTTTGTAATTTAATTAATAAATTCAAACAAGTTTAACAATTTTCGTAAATAAAATAACCCAAACCATTTAAAATTCGCTATAATTGTTAATATTAAAAGTGTTCTTCATGTGAGTCTTTCTTCTTCATTTACCAATTTAGTGTCTTAATAAGTTTAAATCGCTCCAATAGCATGATAAAGATGAATCGATAGTTACTAAAATTGACGTTACACATTGGAAATGATTGTAATAATGATTATTTGAACTTTAAAAAAGATGCTTTCGCAACATAAATAATTAATATAGATTAAAATATAATTACATTTCCCTATCAAATTGATTTTAGATATATTAATATCTGAATTCGTAAAAATAAATTCCGCCACATTCATCATTTTTTTTAGTAACCGAGTTCTAGCAATATTCAATAATTAATCCAGTTCATGAGTAATTTCATTCTAAAAAAGAACAAATCCTAATTCTACTAAAAATGCTTTTTGCTTTCGGAACTGGTTGGAGAAAAGTTAATATTAAAAGTCTTTAATATAAATAATTAATTTATATTCTACAAAAACATTTATTTAAAGACTCGCCTTTATATATATATATAATTAATTCACAGTCACCGGAATCAAAGAAACTTCAATGTTTGAGATGGGGGACATCCATTATAGTAATCCTTCTTTATCTGGCATTTCTTACATATCTAATTGTTAACGATAAACCGTCGATACAAATATCTTATGAATATTTGGACAGACTCAGCATTCCTGGTATGTTAGCGAGATGTTAAAATTCTTAAAAATTTTCAATCTAATACCAACAGATTTTTTATTTATATTTATATTCTCGCAAAGATATTGAACTCTGTGGTGATTACAGTGATATCGAAATATCTAAATGCGTTTTCCATTGGAATAATAACGAAAACTCTACTGACGGCTGTAGCTCGGAAAGCAGAATATTTGAATCTGAAAAAGTCACGCTATTGAATAAGAATGGGGAGGAGATTCGGTATTGCTATACTCTTCGGACTAATAGTAGTTATTTTTTCAGCGATCCAGGAAATCCCTCTGAAGGGTTGTCAACAAGAGGCATTGACTTTTATTTCAAAATCCTTAACATTTCCTCTGTTGTTGAACATTTTTTGTCCGTGGGAACTATTACAGGCAGAATATTAGATAAAGGTGATTAACATACTTCATACAAAATATTCTATGACTCTACCTATACATTATATAATCGATTAATATTAATCATGTTTTAACAGAATACAAGAATTTATTATCAACAAATCCAGTAAAAAAACGATTTGATCAACAAATGAATACGTTCGCGGGCATCCAAAATGTGTCAACTATGGTCAGTTGTTTTTAATCCGTCGATTATATTTCCATATGGGTTATTACTAAATTTAATCTACACCAATATTCAGGTATTCTTTAAGAAAACCACATTGTCCACTTTACCTGACGATGTCTCCACAATTCTCGGCCTACCTTCTAATTACCATAGTACACCTTTCTTTACTACTGTGTCGAAATACTTTCAAATGCATCCAAACGAAAGCTTCCCCTTTACAGGTCACTTTCATATTACTCCGGGAAGTTTCCTCCACGAGGTGCAATCTGAAAAGCGGTAAATCTGATAAACCCATTTCAAAATTTGAAATTCTGGTTTATATAGTATTTTATTATAATATCTATTTTTTTTTCATTGTTCTGTTCATTAGTTCATATACGGTTCTTGGTACTCTGGTAGTGGCTGGTGGTATTTTTGGTAAGTTTAAAAAGGCGATATTGAATATTTGATAGACGTCTCTTGATTGTATATATTTAATCGATTTTGGATTACTATTTTTAATAGGATTGATTGGTGGTATTTATATGTTATTCTTTGGTCAACCAAGAATGAATCCTTGGTAGGTTTCCAAAAGCGTTTACTTTGTTCAATTTTTAATTTTCCGAAACATCTAGCTAATTTCAGCAAGAAACTTTTCTAAAAGGGGCTTAATGCGTAGTGTAGAATATTCGGAAATAGCACACGAAGCAGACTTCAATAACCTTCCATTCGTCTCAACAACTAAACATAACAAAGAACAAATTCCTACTGTAGAAAGTAGGATTCTAAAATTAGAAGAAATAGTGGGAGAATATGTGACTAAAACATCTGCTCTGCAAGAGCAGATGAGACTTCAAACGGATACAAATGCAGATATTTAACCTTCTGGAAACTTGTATAATGATGTTATATGGGAGTTCTCATGTGATATCATTATTTTCATTATATATACTTATTTTCTGTATTATGATTGTATTTTGATTTTTGACTTTTATATATATATATATGTGTTTATTTGATTTTTGAATTCTCAAGTTTCACACACGGGGCTTATTAACACAGTTTCAAAAAAAAAAGTATTAATATTTAAAAGTGAAGCGTTTTTATTTTTAAAAAATTATAATATTCTATTATCTTTTTTTAAACTTGATTACTTAATCAACTGTTCATTTTTATATCTACAATTTCTATAAAAAACTTATTTCAATCATGGATAATTTATCTGTGCAATTATCATCGGTATTATTGATCTTGATTTACATTATAGAATACATGCAAAAGCATGGTGTCTCAAGCTTCTAAAAACTTAAACAAGATTTTAGTATATAATATAGCATTGTTCCTCCTTAGAAAAAAATATGACCCTTAGATTATAAGTTTAGCGATCGTGAATTACAAGCATGGAATGCAACGCTAAAAGCTGTAAGTTATACAAATACCGCTTCCTTTCGTCTGTGATCATTTTTATATGTTAGTTAATATACAAATTACCATTTTTTCATTTCAGTATAGGTTTTGGACTAGAGCTATTGGTCCAAAAATAATATTAAATATTATATAAATCTGGTTTTACCATATTACAGTTGTAACGAAACTCTTAGTTGTTTCAATCAAAGCCTTATAATATCAAGCAAAGTCTTATAATACAGTAATACTACCAATTAGTAGTCTTGTAGAGAATACTAAACTAAATCTTCCTTTTTTCTTCGAATTCAACTATTTTTTACAACTGCGTACTACTATTAAAATTATTGTCTTTAAAGATTATTTATAAGGCTTCTGGACGAATCAATGAAATCTGACTTGATTCGAGCCTGATTCGACTTATAAATGATTTGATTCGGCTCAAATGTAATACCATATGAAATAATACAAGAAAACTAATGATGTTAGCCGGCTAAAAAAAATTTCCGGAATTTTAGTGCAGAATTCAATAGCATAGACATTTGTCCACCTACATTACTTAGAATGACAAAAAAAACACACATTTGCTCAAAAAGCAAAATACAATACATCATACCAGGATAAAAGTCATAATACATATTTAATTCGAATTATTATTATTCGGATTATTATTCGGATTATTCGTTATATTCGAATTATTCGTTCTATTCGTTTTGTTTGTTCTATTCTTTCTGTCCGTTCTATTCATTCTGTTTGTTTTATGCGTTTTGTTCGTTCTATTCGTTTTATTCGTTTTATTCGATAAAACTTTCAATGTAATTCGAATACTCAAATTCATAACGAATAAAATAAATAATTTGAACCATTAAAGGCGAGATATTATAATAACAATAGTAAATAATAGCAATAACAATAACAATAGTAGTAGTAATAATAATACCGGCAAGCTTAGTATCATCTGAAAAGGTTTTCATCAATTGGGATTTATCAAGTTCTTAGCCGGCTAAGGTTTTTCTATTGGCTAACATCACCAGTGTTGCGCGGGTTTGTGTTACATATTGAATTTAGCCAATCAAATATGTTCTTCTGGTAGAAATGTTAACGTTGATTGGCTAAATTCAATGTGTAACACAAACCCGCACACTCAATTTCCAACCTTGTGAATATAAACTGGAAAAAAAAATTTGTGAAAAATCGAATTTTGCACCAGAAACCCCAAGTTATACAACAGGACTGAAATTAATATCTCTAAATTGTTTTGTTACTGCCAAGGAACAGTGATAAAAAATTCCTTTATATTCTAATAAAAAAATGAACAAAGGTATTTTTTTCATACGCAGAAAAATAACTATTTTAAAAATATAAAAGGGTTTTATTTAATATTTGCTTTATAATAAAATAATTAGCTGAATTCTATAAAGGTAAATAAATATTTCACAAAATAAAATTTATTATGGTGTCATCTTACTAAATAAATTTATTTTATTCTTAGGGAGTAAGCATTATATTATAATTAAGTTTTACAATACTAAATAAAACATCATTTAATTAAATATATATTTTTTTTTTTATAATAACCAGAAGGTAAGTATTATATTATAAATTAACTTTTACAACACAAAATAACTTTATTAAAACATCATTTTAATTAAATAATTTATTTTTTATTTCTTTATAATAACCAGTTTGTAAGTATTATATTATAAATTAACTTTTACAACACAAAATAAACTTTATTTTCAACATCATCTAATTAAATATTTTTATTTTTTATTTCAGATTGTAAGTATTATATTATAAATTAACTTTTACAACACAAAATAAATTTTATCTTCAACATCATCTAATTAAATAATTCTATTTTATATTTCTTTATAATAACCAGCTAGTAAGTATCATATTGTATTATAAATCAACTTTATAATTTTTATAATTTTTATAATTTTTTATATCTAATAAGTTTATTTTTCTTTATTTATAATAACCAGCTGGTAAGTAGTATATTATAAATCAACACAAAATAAATTTTATTAAAACATCATCTAATTAATGAATCTTTATAATAACCAGGAAGTAAGTATCATTATGAAATTAACTTTTACAACACAAAATAATTTTTATTAAAACATCAACTAATTAATAAACTTATTTTTCCAGCATGTAAGTAATTTCTATAACATAAAATTTTATTTTATAATATCATCATCTATTAAATAAATTTTATTGTTTCATAATAACTAGCTGGTAAATATTATGTTATATTATAAATGAATCATTATCTGATCATTCATACATTCTTCACAAACATAAATCCTTATGTTAACGAAAAAAGAATGAATTATTATGAAAAATTATAATTGCAAAATTTGATTTTATGATCAAAATTGCATGTCGCTTACACTTTTATGCTTTCATTACTATTTGCAGCTGCTAATATAAAAATAACGATCCTTCATTATTATTCTCTCATAAGTTTCTTTTGACTTGTTGTGCTAGATATATCTTTGCAACCCAAGATGACTTTGAACCCCCCATATTTCAAAAATTAATTGAAACAAGTGTTCATAAGGTTCCAAAATTCCATTATGAGCTTAACTACATTGAAATGTATAGGGGTAACTAAATGATATGTTAGGCAACATAGAAATTGCACATGGAAAAGTCTTCAAGAGAATGTTTCCAGGGTCTTTGATTCTATATCATTGGGAACAGATCAGAAAATATCCAAGAAGAGCCACAAAATTTATGTAGTCTTACAAC
>CAUDNR010004196.1:16841-50192 GCA_958430865.1 Entrophospora sp. SA101 | reverse complement strand
TTTTTCAAAATGTTTTTTCTATTTTGCTGAATATCATTTCTTAGAAAGGCAATTTTTATTGGATGTGTACTTGTGACTGGCACTATACTACTAAAGAATACTTTGACCTTTAAGGATAATCATGTATTTTTCTGCAAAAATATCCGCAATCGCCAAATCAATTTCTAAATAAGGATAACACACACCCAACCCACCAATAAAATTGGATATATTTTTGCGGAAAAATACATGATTTTCCTTTAAGGGATAATCTTATGATTTGTTCTCAGTTTTGATTCTTTTGCTACGACGAACAATTCTTTCTTTATTTTCAATAACTTTTGCACTATAATAAAATTAAATTAATAAATCTTATAAAAAAAAAAAACATAAAAATGCAAAATATAAAACTTTTCAGTACAGCTAATAAGTTAAAATAAAAAAAGGTTGTATATACATATGAATACTCACAATAAATTGCTGATGTAGATTTTTCTTTGGGAATTTCAATTTCAAAATTTGACAATTTTTCTAAAAAGATTTCTGCAAAAAATTATAGAATTATTAAAAAAAAATTTCATATTATTTAATTTAATATTAATTGACACTAACCTATGCAATTATTAGAAAACCTAGTAGATGCCTCTTCTTCACATAAATCATAAGCAACCAAGACAGAATTAGAATGTTTCCCAGAAAGTGAATTTGGATCTTTTGATTCAATTGACACAACTCCTTGACTTTTTAAGTCATAATATCTATAAACAACATTGTTGTGAATTATTTTAGCATAAAAGTGAGTTCCACTTGATGTTGTACTAAATGCCCTTGCTGTTAAATTATATCTAATTGAACCTATTCCATCATTGTTATAATTGAGGTTCAAAGGAAAATTTAAATGCTCAGATGAATTATAACTATCCACATCTCCAGTGACCTCAAATATTAACAAAGTTAGCCATGATATAATAAGCTCTTCATATTGGTGTTTCCTTTTGTCACATAAACTCATATTAGCCCAATAATGTTGACAAGGTTCATCAGGATGAACACAATTTATCAACTTATTTTTCATTGTAAAAAATGCTGACATTTCACCTACTAAATTAGTGTTTACTGTAAAATATGGACCATCAAAATCTCTTGTTCCATTAACTGGAAAAAATGGATTGATGGGTGCTGGTGAAATACGAATATGTCCTTCATCACACTTCCACATCCTTAGCCCAAGTACACAAACATGTGAAATTATATTCAATGATCTTCTCTTCTCCAAAATCACATTATAAAACCATAAAGTCAATGATCCAAATTCGTAATCATCCCATCCTTCATCTATAACATAATGGCGGATCAATGCTCTTGCCTCAGAAAGGGGGTTTTTTTTGTAGCTTTTGGTTGATTATGAATTGTGAAGCTGATATATAGTTTTTTAATTCCTGAATTATCTTCATTAATAATTCCAACATTTGTGGCCCACCATTCTTTGTCTTTGGAAAATTGTTATACAGCAACTCTAATAAAATTGTAATATAACATTAATATCTATTGTGAGGGCATGATTGATATTTTTGGGAGATTATTTCTTTTTCCGATTCAGATTCATCAATCATTTTCTTTTGGGATTTTTTTAACTGAGCTTTAGTTGTATCTGGTGGGCGACAGTCTTTCACACCAGCACCTTTAGTCGATCTTTTGGCATATCTTGGCTTTGTTGTGCCATATTTTTCTGCTACTCTTTTCCTTTCAGGTTCTCTGTGCCTTAAGGAAACACCTTTGCTTAGATCATCATAATCCATTTCTAACGAAATTGCAAACAGAGTAAGTGACTGGACACATAAGAAAATTTAATTATTATTATAATCTGTTGAAACACGAATTAATTATTATCATTATTATATAATCCGTTGAAACGCGAATTTAATTATTATTATATTATTATGTGTACCGTTCATCCGCTGTGGCAAGGTTTGACTATATTGTGGAATTAACTACATACTGTATATGATTGAATACTACTATTAATTATTTTGAATTGATAATATAATTAACAAGAATGTAAAGATGATTTTTTTATTTCATTCTAAATAAATAGAAAAAAAAATTTAGGAATCACGGTAATAATAATACTACTAATACTACTAACAATAATGCACCCAGGATAATGTAAGTATAATATGATAATCAAGGTTTCTCTGATAACGAAATAGTATTACGATCTGTTACGACCTTTAATTATAGTAATCGTAATAGTAATAGGGCTGACAGCATAACATTATTATAAAATAATATTTTATCACCACGGAAAATCATCATACGTTCATACAATGAAATTGCACAACACTGACTATAATAATAACATATATAATACTACTACATAATAACAAGGGATTTAAATAAGCATATATATAACATGATAATCAGGTCTTCAAAATTTAATATCACAAACATATTATTAAGAACAAGAGTTTTCGAATGATATAAAGATTACAATATTTTAATTAGTGTAATTTTAAAATAAAATCAAAAGAAATTTTGGACACAAACTTTTGTCCACTGAGTGTATCTCTATTATTCAACGATATAGCTATTTAATTATAAGCAACACAAACAAAACAGGATGAGCAGAAAAATAATTAGATCATTTGGGATTTTATAGATAATTTTAATATTTGAATTTAATTAATGTTGGTAATAAAAGAAGGAACAATATCCTTGAGTATGTCAATAAATGTGAGATTGTTCAGGTTGCTATTATTATTGTTTTTCTTGTTATTCTTGATTTGGTTGTATAGCTCTTCCTTTGTTTCATGACAGATTTGTTGTACTTTTCTGTTTGTTTTGAGGACATGATTGAAATCTTCTTTTTCATTGTTGCAGAGAATACAATTCCAATGTTTATACAAATCTAGCCTTCTTTTTTTTACATGTTCCAGTGTTGATATTTCTTCTAGAATAAATTTGATCTTGGAAGCTTTACAATTTGAGCTGAAAGGACAAAATTCGGTTTATGATACAAACAGGGCTGGCAGTGTAAAGGGTTAAAAGCCTAATTTAATAATAATCATCTTGACTAAATTTGACTAAACTTGATTGTTGGGTGATCGACCATTTTTAAACTGAATTTCATCATTATATGAATTTTTAAAACCCATATTTGGCTTAGAAAGTTATATTTTTATTATTTTGTACAAACCATTATCAAGTAAAGTAGAAATTATAATAAAATTTGGCTTAAACGAAAATAATTTTTATTAAATATGATTTGGTTAGCCAATTTTGCATCATTATAAAGTGAAAATCGGTTTATGGTAGTTCAGTTTATCAAGGTTTGACTGTATTATTATATAAAAAAAATTTAGTCGACTAATTAGTTGACTAAAGAAATTTTTGACCAACTAGTAGTCGACTAAGGATTTTTCGGAAAATTCCAACCTCTACTATACCATTCAACAACGTGTTGAGAAATTGCGTCATGAATTGTGCCTTGCGCTTTGCATCACTTATTTGCGTCATGCACAACACCAATTACAATTTTTAATTTTGACATGTATAATATATATACAGGTCACTCCCGTTATAAGGACAGCTCGTTATAGTGACAATCTCGTTATAGTGACATTTTTTCAAAAACACATTTTATAAATATAAATTTACTCCCGTTATAATGACATTCATTATGTATCCCGTTATAAGACTATAAGGACATAATTGGACAAAAAATTTTTTAATAATTATAAAATTTATCCCGTTATAGTGACATCCGTTATAAGGACATGTCAGTACAATGAGAGAACCAATCAAATTACTCAAATCACTATGACAAAATTAGATGACTAATTATTTACATTTTTAATGTTTTAACATTACTAATACTAAACACGTTAAACACAAATTACTTACATCAAGTTTATTATTATTAACACTAAAATTAACAATAATCAAATTCGCAAATTGTTTTGGTGGTGACAAAGTATCTATTATTTTCAAGAATGTGAATTGTAACAAAGTATCTTTACGTTTTTGATTGATCTCTTATTGTTTTTTGATGATGAAATATTTATAGTGATGAAATATTTTGCATTTTTGACAATAAAGAAATTTATTCACAATTGTTTTTTTTTTTTGATGACGTTTTCAAACAAGACTATAAAAGAATTATGAATTATCCAATACTTCGTACTAAAAATTTTGCAAATTTTTTAAAACCATTTTTTCTAAACCTTTAATCGTTAATGATTTATCTTAACTAAATTACCTTAAAAATGAGTTCAACCTCTGCATCTTCATCCAGAAAAGGAAATTCTTTAAGTGCTTCACAAAAAAAAGAATTATGTAAACATGCTAAAGATGATCACAGTTTGTCCCAAGATGATTTAGCTCAAGAATTTAAAATTGGCCGAAGCACAGTTTCAGGAATTTTATCAGAATCAGATAAATGGCTCTCCATTGATGAAACTCTTACAACTTCACAATTTAAAAAGAATAGGCTGGCAAATTGGCCACGGTTAGAAGAGGCTATAGCACTTTGGTTTGATCAAGCTGTAGTGCATAATCTTACAATTTCAGGAGATATTCTTAAAACAAAAGCTCATGCACTAGCTGAAATTATGAACATAAGTGATTTTAAAGGTAGTGATGGATGGCTCTCTTGTTTTAAAAATCGATATCATATTTATTCAGTAATTAAACGAGGTGAATCAGCATCTGCTCCAATTGAGTTATTACCACAATATCGTGAAGAACTTCAAGAAATTCTTGAAAATTATGATCCTAGTGATATTTACAATTGTGATGAGACTGCACTTTTCTGGCAACTTGAACCATCAAGGACTTTAGCTCATGGTGAAACCTTTGGTACAAAGCAATCTAAAGAAAGAGTTTCTGTCATGTTGTCTTGTAATTCTAAAGGTGAAAAACTTAAACCATTGTTAATTCATAAGTATGAAAATCCTCGTGCTCTTAAAGGGATTGATAAAACCAAACTTTCAGTATATTATTACTGGAATAAAAAGGCCTGGATGCAGGCTTCAATTTTTCAAAATTGGATCAAAAAAGTCAATGAACAAATGAAAAGGAAAATAAAAAAATTATCATGTTACTTGACAATGCCTCATCACATGTAGGAGTTCTGGATTTATCAAATGTTAAGCTTCATTTTTTTCCTGCTAACACCACAGCTCACCCACAGCCTCTTGATGCTGGAATAATTTGGTCATTTAAGTGCTATTATAGAAAGCTTCTTTGTGAAAATCGTGTTGAGATGTATGATCTTTATAATATGACAGAAAATAAAGAATCTATTTCAAAGCTTACCATTTATAATGCAATTAAATTTGTGTCAAAAGCTTGGGAGAATGTTAAAAGTGAAACAATTATTCGCTCTTGGAAAAAAGTTGGTATTTTACCAGAAGATGATTTAGATGACTATGAGGATAGTGAAGATAGTGTTGCATCAGAATTACAAGATTTAATGAATAAACATTATAATGAGCCACTGACAACTGGAGATTATGTTAATTATGAAAGTAATAATGAAACTGAAGCAATGCCTGAATTAGAGGAAATTGCTGTGGTTGTTTTAAATGAAGAAGAGGAGGAGGAAGAGGAAGAGGAAGTCATTCATATTAAAACCAAAGATGCATTGAAAAATTGTGAGAATCTTCTTATTTACATACAACAAGGAGAAGGGTTTATAGTGGAAGAATTTATTTTAGATGGTCTATAAAAATTAAAAAAACAATTAATCAGTCAAAAATTTAAAGAATCCAAACAAACAAGTTTGGACTCTTATATGCAAATTGACTAATAAAATTTATGAATCCAATAAAAATTATACAGGACCTTTGCTCTTGATAAATTTTTTAAATGTCAATTAAAATGTTAAAAAGATTTTATTATTACAGTATTATGATTATAAACTTTTGCTAAATTGTTGATTTTAAAATAATTAATAATTTCTAAAAAAATTTTATAATCATTTTTCAAGTCATGTGATTTTATATGAACTCCCGTTATAAGAACAATCTCGTTATACGGACATTTTTTGTCTGTCCTTATAACGGGAGTGACCTGTATTAATATATTAATATATATATTTTATTTATTATCGGAAAAAAAAATTTTTTTTTTGTGTTCAATAATAATTTAAAAACCGAAACCAAACCGAAACCAAACCGAAAATTTTCAAATTGGTTTTTTAAAAACCGAAACCGAACCGTTCAGAGCTTTAAGCTTGCAGAACATGCATCTACAATGTAACAGAGCCATATCTACCAATATCAGTGTACTTTCAGCAATTTTCATCATAAATTCTAGATGTCTACTAATGCAAAATTTAAAAAATCATAATAAACCAAAAAAATAGCATAGTTGCATTATAGACAAGATCCTTATTAATCAAAACACTTTAAAAAAATTTTTTATAGCTATTTTGCTTCCAAAGTTATAAACACTTTTAAGTTCCTGATTGTTAAAATCAATTTATTTAATTAAAGAAAATCGTTGGGAATCTTTAATTCTGAAAAATGTTCTGAGCTTGTAGAACATGTCTCTACAATATAACAAAATACTTATTAACATTGATGTATTTTCATGTTGTTTTGTCATAAATTCTAAATAACTGTCAATACATATAAATTTGAAAAAATCATATTAAGCAAAAAAAATAGTGTTGTTGCATTATAGACAAGTTCTTATTAATCAAAATCATTTTCAATTTTCTTTGTAGCTATTTGTTTCAAAGTTATAAACATCTTTAAAAATATTTTTAAATAAAATTTGATCAACATATTTATGTGATACAAAACCCTTACTAATTGATTTATGTTTGTGATTATATTTATATTTAACACCCCAATCGCCCAAGTATATAGTTACAGTCAACCCCCCTAAGTGCATCCCCCTTGGGAATGAGTAGGATCATGCATTTAGGGAATTAAAGCATTTTATTGGCTGCACATATTGGTGACTCATGTGACACTGATTAAAAAATTTTAAACTACAAAAAAAAATTCAAGACATGAATCTATCTAGTAATTTGTTCCATTGTATTTATTTTTTTTAAGTTAATATATTTTTCAAAAGAATTAACTGATTTTGCTTGTTCATTGTATGGTCAATTTCCAAACTTGTTAACTATGGTAGAAATGGGTTGATAATAATGTTAGCCAAAATGGTTTTTGAAAAAATCAATTTTGGCAAGCAATTTTGGATTTACAATATTCTTTGTATCAATAGACATACAAAATCCACCCAGCCTTTTAGTATTTAATTAAAGAGTCCAAATAATTTCAGATATAATTTTGGCAACTAATAAAATTAATTTCAGCATTTATGAAAAACTATTTCGCTATTATTAAGAGAGCCAACTTTAGCTAACATGGTTACAATTGACTCAACTGGGTGACTTTTTGATGCAATTCATTGAGTCATATAAAAAACATATAAGAGACACAATTAAAAATTGAGATTTTGGGAATTAAGAACCAAATTTGTAAAATTTTCTAGGTTACATGATTAACAATGCATAAAATCACATGAAAGTCATGGTGTGCATTTAGGGTGGGTGGTTTTATATAGCCGGGAGTGAAAAAAGACCATGCAGTGCAGGTATGGAGGGGTGCACTTATCTCTTAAGTCCCAAGCTTGGGAATGAGTGAAAGTGTGCATTTAGAGAGGGGTTGCATTTGGGGGGTTGGCTGTATTATAAAATACTAATAAAAATCCATTCTTGCATAATGGATGAATATCAGAAATATTTGCAAAGCCAAAGATTAGTTACTAAAAAATAATAATAATTAATAAGTCATTATTTTACATATGGGGACTGTTCTAGGAAAACACAGGTTAGAACTGATTTCTTTTTTTTTGAGAAAATTAGGAAAATGATCTGCATTTCAAATAATTACATGCAGTTTTGAAGGAAAATAACTCAAAGTTTTATTAAGCAACTATGGGTACGTTACTAAGCTAAAATGAATCTCTATGTATAATTACATATGGCTACAGTCTTAACCAAGTTTTGAGTCTAGAACAGCTCCCATATAAACCAAAGAAATAATTTGCAAATAACTTGTTAGCACTAATAAATTCATGAAAATTAGCAAGAAAATTTTCATTTTTAACAAGATCTATCACAAGTGTAATATACAAACTTTTTTCATAGCCTATTGGGGGTTTTAAAGTCTAATTAAATCAAAATTAAGTAATCTCATATAGTGTCAATCAATAAGTTATTTTTTTTTAATGATTGACAATGCAAAGAAAATAATATTCAAAATGCTACTAGTCAGTGAGAAAGAGAGATATCATTTCCAACTTTGAGCATGGAATAGCATAATATATCTATTTTATCAGTACAGAGAGATTTTTGAAGGTAACAAAAATCATTGATGAAAACATCACCATCAAAAATTGCCAATAGTGTAATGGATATAATAAAAACACATTTTTCAAAATGCTACTAGTCAGTGAGAAAGATAGATATCATTTCCAACTTTGAGTATGGAATAGTATAAATATATCTATTTTATTGGTACAGAGAGATTTTTGAAAGTAGCAAACATCATTGATGAAAACATCACCATCAAAAATTGCCAATAGTGTAATGGATATAATAAAAAACACCTTTTCAAAATGCTACTAGTCAGTGAAAAAGAAAGATATTATTTCCAACTTTGAGTATGGAATAGTATAATATATCTAGTTTATCAATACAGAGAGATTTTTGAAAGTAACAAACACCATCGATGAAAAAGCCACCATCAAAAATTGTTAATAATGTAATGGATATAATAAAAACACATTTCCAAAATGCTACTAGTCAGTAAAAAAGAGATATATTATTTCCAACTTTGAGTATGGAATAGTATAATATATCTAGTTTATCAGTACAGAGAGATTTTTGAAGGTAACAAATACTGGTGATGAAAAAATCACAATCAACATTTGTTATATTGTGATGGGTCTAGAGCTCCGAAATGAGCTGGGTTGACCCAAACAGGCCAGGTCAGGTCATGATTTAATTGACCCGGGTTTGACCCAGGTCAACATCATGTTATAATTGCCTTTAGAAGCTCAAAATTATTTTTGAAACTAGTATAGATACTAATAATGAATAAAAATAAATGGCAAAATAACAATTTTGATATAAAAAAAAACAGTAATTGATGCAAGTGTTTATGTAAAATAGAAATAATAATAAATTACATTATTTATGGTTATTATGGAAAATTATTTGATGATCAGTGAAAACCTTATTTTTTTATTTTTTAATTATTATTGCCATTTTGTTGTCATTATCATTATCATTATTATTTCATTATTATTATTACTATTTTGTTATTATTATCTCATTCATTAATATATTATTTTCAATTTAAAAAAAAAAACCACAGCATAAGCATAAATTAATTAAATTAATTAATAATGTCAAAAAGAAGAATTGAGATTGACAATTACAATAATTACAATGACAATGATAAAGTAATTATTTTAGACAGAGAAAGCACCTTTTTAGAATATGAAGAGAGTGTTTATGTTGAACCTGAAGGGAATATTGACAATTATAACAATTATGATGATTGTGATAATGACAATTATGGTGGTTGTAATTATGATAATGATGATATTGATAATGAGGTGGTGGTGATGGTGATGGTGGCAGGATTAATTCTATCAAGTCCATTGGTATTTCTAAGAATAAAAGTTCAATATGGATACATTTTGATAAACAAATGGATAAAATGGACTAAATGTAAATATTGCTTGTAAGTATATTAAAATAAATTGCATTACTTATTTTTTTTAAAAAAAAATTACTAATTGTGTTAATTATATTAAATAAATACATGGGAAATATAATATGAATAATGACTACTTCAAATTTAAGTCATCATCTTAAGAATCATAAAAATAAAATTGATGTTAATGTAAATAAACAAGCAATGATGTTGGACAGATTTCTTAAAGTGGCAGTAATAGTGAACATATTGTGTGTGTTGTATATATTTAAATCAACTAATATATCTACATTTGTAATTTTCTTAATCTGTGACCCGTTGACCCGACGGGTCGGGTCGGGTTGAACCACCGACCCGACCCGACTCGTTCGGAGCTCTATATGGGTCTTTTGGAAAATTTATTTTTATTATTGTTTCCTTAGAAATTCGCCATGCAATAACATTTCAAAATGTATATTAGTATTACAGCAGAGTATCTTCTGAATATATATAACTCTGGTTTTTTTGTTTTTATTTCTTTTATTTATTTTTTTTTTTAAATGGTAAATTTTCCCTTTCAGTATTCCGTGTAACATCCATAAAAAAACCGTTCATATTAATTTATCATAATGATATTAATTAGATTTGTTGATCTACTTGTATGACACCCCCAAATAGACTATTGTGGTGGTTCGGTTGTCGATGATGCGAATGCAACATAATTTTTTATAATAATCAAAGTCGTTATAAAACGTGGTTCAAACTTTAGACAAAGAGGATTACTGGAATTTAAATATTCTGATTAATTTTATTTATACAATTTTTAGGAACAAATTTCGTTATATTAATAAATTGGGAGGGACTCTGCATTTTCATGTATCATTATATATGGAAAGTTGGTGAAATAGTAGTGTAACAGAAATTTCTAATCTTGTAAGAATTAATTTAAATCAAAACTTCAAAGTTTACAAGAGCAATGAAAAGTTCTTTATTAAAACAATGGAGCTTTATTTGGACAATGTGAGGAAAGCAAATGCAAGAGTTCTTTTAAAAGAAATGTTGATGATAGTAGCTCCTCAGAAAATATGACTGGCAAAAATGTAGAGCAGAGAGTGTAATTAATGATAGAATTGAGAGACCCTAGTTATTATAACTGATTTACGAAGAATTAATGAAGGGCAGACCTGAATTTTGGGATTATGCAAAGAAATTCTTGAAAAAATAAAGCTGAACAAAACATTCTTGCTGTAAATGAACAAAGGGCGTGATAACTTTCAACATCTAGCTCATACTGTTTCAGTGCATGACTTTAAGGATCAAATATTACTGGTTTGTCCTTTCAATATACCAATTCCATCAATTCGATTGATTAGACTGCGGTTTTGGTTTAAAAATCCCGTCTATAAAAAAAGCCTACAATATATCTGTCGATTACCAATTAAATGTATGGTTCAATCCAGGCAACTAAGAGCCCTTCATTTATTTGATTAGTTTGAATGGATTGAATGAGTAAAATTTATTATTTTAAATGCTAATATAATATATATACTAATATAATATAATAAAAAACACTAATAAATATTTGATTAATTAAAATAAGCAAAAAAAATTTATATCTTTTTTGAATATACTACAAATTTTTTTTATAAAGTTGTTTGGTCATATACACAATATAAAAAGAATTGATATATATAAATAAACCACAATATACCTTTTTCTTCATATTATTATAATACCTTTTGATCTCCAGCGTCCTCCTCCATATCTTTAATTATGGCAGCACTATCATTATTATCCTCATCAATGCTAATAGCATTATTATTATTATCATTATTACTAATATTACTATTAATAATAACATTTTCATCTTCATTTTCATTAGTAATAGTATTAGTAACAGCGACAATATTATTTCCATTAATATTAACATCATCTTCACCACTAATAACCATTTCAACATTGTTATCTTCACCAATACTGATATTATTATTATTTTCACCAACAAAATTTTCTTTAATACCAAGATTTTCTTCGACAATAATATTTTCACCTATAATTTCTTCATTGTCACCATTGTTTTTGTTGTTTTCGTTTTCATTGATAGCTTCGATACTATCATTAATTTCAACATCATCTTTTGTTTGTTCTTGTATTACTTGTACTTGCTGTTCATGTTCTTGTATTTGCTCATACACATGCACATGTTCTTGTTGTTGATCATCCCCAGTATTTTCAATATCACCGCCAACAACAGCAACAATATTCCCATCCTTATCACTAGGTTGTACTACTAATACTTGTAATGAAATTAATTGAGTAGAAAGTTGGTTTATCTTGTTGAAATACTCGTCAATATTCTCGATATGTTCACCAATTATTGTTTTGGCTTGTTCCAAATTGAGGATATCTTTTAGACTTTCTAAATAAATTTTTGCAAGTGAATCATCTGCTGACAAGTCATTATCTGATAAAATAATTATTAAAATCCGCAATATCTTTGTATATGTAAGAAAAAACCTATTGGTTAGTAATTAACTATTCTGCTATTCATTCATTCATTCATTTCATTCAATTTAATTTGTTAATTTTAATATATATATATATATTTTTAATCAATCAATTAATAAATTCTTACCATTAAAAGTTCTTCAATAGTTGCATGTACCAAAACCAAATCTTTAACTTCCAATTTTTCTTTCAATACCTTAACATTAGCCACAAACTGTTGAATATATTTTAACATAATCGGTTGAATTACGTCTGACTTATTGATTTTTACCTAGCATAACCCATTACAATAATAACCAATTAATTAAACAAGAAATGTGTTTATATATATATAAATTTATTCTAGCAATATAAAAATCAAGCCAATTTCTTACAATATTTATTAGTGACTTGAATGTATTCAATCGTTCAGCTGGTAGCATGGTAAGTAATAACCGTGGATTTGAGTTTAATAAGTGTTCCAGGAGCATAGAGAACGCCAACTGATTATAAGCGCTGACAACATTTTTATTCTCCGAAAGCTTTTCAAATAAATCTAAAAGTATGTTAAAAATATTTGATACATCCATCTCCAACATTTCAAGCACTATCAATGAACCTATATATGTATTATAGGTAAAAGATAGAAAATAGTATTGTTATATTTTCTCAATCGACATCATAAACATATGAATATTAATTAATAGACTTACATAATCGAACGACTTTATCAAATTCTTCTATTTCTATCCCTGAAAAGGCTAATTGTTCTATCAATTTAAAATAAGGTTTATACAATTCATTTTGTAAATGGATTATGTCATTTTTTTGTTGCAATCTGAGAAGGAAAGGTCTGAAAAAGTGTATTGAAGGTGTTTCTATATTGCTACTGTTAATGCCCAAACTTTCAGTTTCTTCTTCAAATAATTTTAGACGTTGAAAAATTGATTGATTACCACCAAAATTTAAAAGTAAATCTATATAATAGATAATATATTATTGCTATTATTAATAAATACTGTTCTTGTTATCGTTAAATAAATTATTCTAAAAAATCATCATTACCTTCTTTCGTAAGACTAGATAATCTATTTTGCCATTTGGAATGTTCTTCGATCAATAATTTTAAGCAATCTCTAACAAGTTCAGAATTACATTTCATTTTTAAGAATAGGCATAGAATGTCTAAAAGAAATTTTTTTTTTGAAATCAAGTAAGCATTATAATAAAGAAACAAAAAATATTTTTAAAAAAATATTTTTTATAAAATAACCTAATGTTCTAAGGTAAATTTTATTGTCCATATTTGGATGCAAAGATGTTAAAAGTGAAGCTGCAAATTCTAAGCGTGTTTTCCATGCTTTCACATATTCTTTACCCTCTTCCAATGAACATGCAAGATGCAAATAAGCATGTAGCATCTCCATACATTTAAGAACATTCTCTTCATTTAGATATCTGTCTTTTATAATAAACTGTGATAATGTTTCAAATCCATGGTATTTACAAAATGCATGTAAATCATCAACAGTATTTCGATTAATTAACTGATGAAGCCTATTATTATTTATTAAATTTAATTAAAATTAATCGGATAAAAATAAAATAACTTTTATTAGTGAAAATACCTTTGTATGCGTATTATGGGCATATTAGCTAAAGAAGATGCATTTTGGTCCCAATTTCGAGATCTGAAAAGTGCCGATTCATCAGCACTCATTTTCAAAAGTTCCAACAACTCGTCAGTTTTCTATATAATATAAACCAATGTTAGATTTTAACAATAAATAGAAAAACATTGTATTGTTAAATTTAAATTTATTATTATAATAGTCAATTGAAACCAACATGATCATCGTAAAAATCTCCAAATATCATGCTATTAAGAGCCCAAAAGAAATTGGTCGCTTCCATCCACGCTTGATGACATTCTGGTGAATGGCGACAACATAATAATATCAATCCATAATATTTAGGAAGAGATGCTTGATTATAAATTATGTTCTCATTTGAATGATTTATACTTATAATTATAGAATTAATTATTATTATTATAATGTTTTATTAACACATTATCATCAACTCAAAAAAAAAATTTTTTTAATACCTAACATAATACATGAAAAGGTGAGACAATAACTCTTGGTTTTTAACAATTGCCTCTATATTTGGTGGATAATCTTCACATACAGTATACCAAAAGTTAATTATTTCCTATAAAATTTTACAGGAATTGATTAATATTATAATCATTTAAGAAATCAAATATGTATATATATTATAGTTTATAATATATACTCTTTTGTCGATATCGCAATCAGCTCTTAAATTATCCACAGCTATAAAAATGGAACTAAATTTATCATAATATGGATGGAACTATATTTTTTTTTTTTAAAAAAAAAAGGTTTAAAGAATAAATTATTTTAATAGTAAATAAAGTCACAAAAGAAAATGATTTTTTCATAAATTTACCATTTGTTTTTCTTTGTTCGATCGAACACATTTTGTCAATATTCTGAAATAATTACTCAATCTCCAACCAAATGGATCTGCCACTAAAAGCACGTTTATTATCAAAACTTAGTAATCAATAAATTTACATATTATTTACATATAAATAATAATAGGTACCTCCTCTTCTACTGCTAGTAGTTTTCCAACAAGTCTCTAAATGCTCCATATGTTTCAACAACATAAGATATTGTTTATGCATTATTTCAATTGCTTCCATTTGTGCTTGACTCCCTTGTGCTTCATCTATATTACGAAATATTAAAAGATTAAATAATTCTTCGGCTCTTTGACGGACTAATTCATACGGACTATACAAAAAGTACTCGGGCAACCAATCTGAAAGATATGTAACAAGAAAAGTTTGAACATATGCTCCAACACTAGATGTGCACAAAGCTTCAATTAATCCAAGACATTCTGAACTAATTTGCGGTGCACTTTGATTAGCCTTTGCAAGTTTCAAGATTTCAGGGATTGTGTAATCAATCCTCGATTTTAACAAATTATCCTGGATTTGCGTTAGTGAATAAATAATTTCCAGGTGTGGTCTAACGTGATCAACTGTATAAATATCAGCAGCGCGAATCAATTGACTTAAAAATTCTTCCGATAAGTGTTCATTATTAGTAGCAAAATGTGCGAACAATTCTCCAGTAGACGGAGGATCAATACAATCTCTTATTTGTTTCATAAAAAATATGAATTGATCATCCGATTCATTACGTTCAAATATCATTGAAATTTCTTGTTCTGTCAACCTCATGGCGGTGCTCTGCGTCTCAACTAGTAACGAACGTCCACTTTTTCCAATATCAGAAACATCACATCCTGATATTAGTGTACGCAATGTCATTAATAGATAACGGAAAGGTGGCAAAGAAAATTTATCGCCCATTTTTCTTTTACGAGATTTCAATGGTGCAATCTCGTCCATAAGGAATAATTTAACCAATTCTCCTATGAATCCGCGTTTTATCATATAATTACGCTCAGGTACTCCAAAATATGATATGAGATACATCAAAGAGAAATATTGTTCAAAATTCCTCCACCATAAATGTGCAGCGGGAATTAGATTGAACATCGCTTCACATAATTTTACTATTAATCCATTATCATGGCACATTTGTATTGAAGTTGACGATGATGGATCGATATTCATGGAAATTCCATCAACCAAATTTGTTGTTGCTGTCATATCAATAACCCCTCCCTCGCTTTCCAGTCCATATACGATTGGATCACCTTGTCTAAGAGTTCTCAAGACAAAAACTATCAACTCAACAATTTGCTCTTTAACCTCTTGAACATAACATGACATCAATATCTGTTGTAAGTAGTTTGGACTGGGATCAATAAGTCTATTGATAAACCATTGACATCCTGGCAAATGAGTTTGAAATAATGTTTTAAGAAAATCTGTCCAATCTTTAAGTTCCATATTATCTTTCGCACGTGATAATGTCCCCAAAACAAATTCAGAAGCCAACTGGATTGTACGCATCGTCAAATCAATCTCTTTGCCATCAACTAAAATCTTTTGCTCGTTATCAAAATCTACCGAGTGAAGAACAGTCCACATAAGATTAAAGTAGCCCGGGTCAAAAATATTTTTATCTTGAAGAAAACCGATATTTTCATCCCATATTGCACTATATATGTCATCAGGAACTTTAACAATTTGATTTTCTTGTTTATTTATCTCATCATAACTAGTAATATTCTGAACATCTTCACACCTTTCGTAAAATAGCATGTATGCATTATATTGTTTAGCAAACACACGTGTAACATTTTTTTGTTGCGCTGGATCCCATTGTGAAACATATTCGGGTCCACCAAAACATTGTTTAGGGATGTCTTTTGGATCAAAAATTTCAACTGTCGAGTCATTGAACTGGTACCAGCGTCTCTCTTCATCACTTTCGTGTGACGATGATGATGATGGTGCAGATTTGCGTTCTTTAATGAAAGAGTAATAATGACCAGAATCAGCAGTTCCTGTATGAACCAAAACACCAACTAACTCATATTCAAATTGTGATTTGTTCTGTTTATCTGATTTGATATCCTCTTGTACTCCCACCCCTGCTCCCCCTCCTAATTCTTTTCTAATCAGGTAATCCAAAGTATATGGTTCCATGTTTATTCGATTCGGGAACTCAAAGTATTCATTGATCTTGACACGTTTCAACAGTTCCATATCAAAATCAAATCTTTTCAAATGCATTATCAAATTTTTTGGTAATTTCTTAATACATGATCTTTTAATTGCATCTACAGATTTCCCGCATTTAGCACAAAAATATTGATTATCACCATCCAACAATTCTCCCTCAACATCATGTTCTAAACTTTCCTCTACATTTTTTTTATTTTTAACTTCACATTGTATCGCGAAAAATGATTCTTCTTTCTCGGAAATATGACCACAACTTTTTGATTTTATTTGTTGAACAATCGTACCACCAAAATGTTCTTTAAGAAGCATCGAATAAGGTGTTCCAGAAACACTATTCTCTAAACGATCAAAAAGTCCATTGAAATATTCATCCACGTCCATCTGAAGTGCGACATTCAAAGGCTGGCCATCATAATCTTTGTAGGCATGGCAAAATTGTGTTGCCTCAAATGCTTTTTTTTCACTTTCTTGTAAATATCCAAAAACAATTTGAAGTTGATAAAGAAGTGAATCGTCTTTGTTTTCATCATTAACAGGAGCAGCTAATAAACTTTTTCGGAAATCGGAATTCATAAAAAATTGCTGAACTATAGAGTTCACATAACAAGTTGCACCAAGATTTTGTAATCCAACATATCCAGCTACAGATTTCTGACATGATTTAGGGCAATAGTTCCAATTATCATTTAATTGCTCACCACGATCCAATTGTTTCAAATATAAATCTGTAAGACGAACAAAATTTTCTGGACATTCATGAACTAGTACATTTAATAGTTTTAATGCAGCATTTCTTGAAACTTCAAGTTTACACTTTGGTGGAAGAAGTGAATTGGAGTGGTTAATATTTGGAACTTCAAAAAGACAATCATAAAAAATCATCTCAAGCAAGCTGTTTCCATCATAAAATGTAAAACATGATACAAGGAAAAAAATAAATATTAATATGAATAGGTGAAATGAATAATTAAATAAGTGAATGAATGAAATAATAAATAAAATCACAATAATAAAATAAAATACCCATCGCCAAGAATATTTTTAAATTCCTTATGCTCAGACACCAAGATGGTCATCAATTTTAATAAGCCAATGATAACCGTATCTTCACATGATGAATTAAATTGCTCCTGAATTGGATGCAGTTTTATTTGATTTTTGATGCCATTATATAAAGATGACAAAGAAATCAGACTAGATTTTGTAATGAATGGCATAAGTTCACCCATTAAATCAAAATATTCTTTGCTTGTATAAACATGATTCTCTACATCGGGCAAGAACGACCATAATATCAATGAAAATTGATCAAGAACAGGTGAAATTGAAACCTGATGATTCTGATTCATTGATTCGTCAGTTGACATTCCATTATTGTTAACTATATTATTATTAATATCTTTACAGAAACAAAGAATCATATTCGCCATTAGACTCCTAGCTTCTTCAGATTGACAACCAATTAATGCAGAAATTAACCATTCACGTAAATTTGGATGGCCAACAAAGATTGATATTGCAGATTCGTCACGTAAACATAGACATGATAATAATTTCATTGAATGTCGTATTATTGTTAAATCATCTTCAACTAAAAAAATTTTTTGGGTAAGAAAGAAATAGTTTTATTTTAAAAATAAAGATTTAGACATAAAAAATGTAAAATTTATTGTAATATGGATTTTACCCTGATTTTGAGAAGGATCTACACATTTACCAATTATTTCAATCAATTTTGAAATTAAACTCTTGGAATCAGAACTTTTAAAAATATCGGCGCTTTCTATCGTATTATCTGTTAATTAAAAAAAAAGTCCATTAACCATATTTATAAAAACATCGAGCAACAAATCATATTGTTTTAATAATTATAATAATTACCAATAGCAAAAAAACTAATTATTTTCAATAAAAGCCCAAGGCAGGCTTTCTTTGTTAAAATTTTATGATGATCTTTGATCTCTACCTCATCATCGTCAGAAACAGAAGTACTGCTACTACTACGTTCAGTTGTATCCAACGTTATGAACAATTTAATTAAATAGTCCAATCCTTGATTTTGAGTAAATCGCATACACCAATCACTTCCACTCTGACTTCTTTCATCATCGCCTCCTCTTAACAACCAATCAACAATCTGTAACGCATAAAGTAATCTAAATGGCGATCGTAGAACAAGGAGATCGTCCCAATTCACTGGTGTTTCGAGAGTTTTTAGTGCATTCAAGAACGTATTATTTGTCGGAAGTCGCATAAGTAGATCCCATATCTTTATTATTAATAATGTATTTAATTTGATTATTAATAATACAAAAATAACAAATAATTAATATGGATTGATTAATAATAGAAAATGTTAATTACTTGTGATGAATATGTTTCTTCTAATTCTAACATTTGGAAAAATTGATCGATATATTTTGATAAAACATTAATCGGTAAATCTGATTCAACCAACTATATTAAATATTTTATTTATTAATAAATTTGTTACCAAAGGTAAATTTAACCAAGTTTAATAAGTTTAATTAAAAAAAATTTTGAAATTACTTCTTCAAGATTTTCTTCAACTCTATCATTCTCTTGTCCAAACTTTCCTTCATTATTGCGCTTCATGGCCATAAAAGATTGACGATCTACAATTTTTAATTTTTTCAAAGTCAATCCATTCGATTCAGGGCAAACTTCTTTTCCTGCTGTGATTAATCTAATTTGTGATGATTTTGCTTCACCTATTCTAGAGGCAATTTTTTGTCGTAAAGCAAGAACTGTCTCAGATGGATGGACTTGAATTTCCAAACATCGATTTGTAATAGTAACTTTTACTGTAATCATCTCTCCATCGTTTAACATTCCATGTCTTCTTACATCAGTTTTATCTAATTGATAATTTGAATATTTAGTATCAAATATATCCATAAAAGATTTAAGTACTTCTAGACATCGTTTGAATTTTAAGGCATTAGTAGATTTATTATTCATTGTTGATGATTGAAGTGGAGACAATGATGGCGATAATGGTGTAGAAGAGCTAGATTCATCAATTAGTGTCATTGAAACATCATCATCCGATGTGGTGGGGAAAATAGTAACTTTGGATAAGCCATTGGCAGCAGCGAAAAGATGTTTAACGCATTTGTCAACTAATGCTTCACGATGTTGCCTGGCCAAATTAGCATAATTTTCCAATTTTTTATCCGTCTGCAAATTTTTTTTAATAATATATTGAATAAAACGATAAACGGTCCTAAAATTAAAAATAATATTTATTTTATTAATTTAAAAAAATCAAACTTACATTAAGATATAAATAAACCAAAAAGATTATGGCTTCATTTCCAACAGCTTCTTCTTCTGCACGAAGTGCAATATCCCAAATAAGATCAATTCCTGTAAGATCACCTTGTATTAGAATGCCAAGTTGAACTTGAGATGGTGGATTTGGTGAAGACTATTGTTATTGTTATTTTTATCATTATTGTTTTGATGATTATGATAATAATATTATTTAATAATAATTATCTTAATAGTAATAAAAATGATACATACAGAACGTAACCTTCCGTTTTTAGCATTAACTTTTAACAAACAGTTTTTAGCATATTTAAATGCTTGATCAGACATGAACCGAACATCCAATTCAGCGAAACGATTGTTAAAAAAATGCTCAGTGAAATAATCATATTCTAGTATATTGTCCAGGGAAGCAAATGCCTCGTCTTGTTCCTTTTTTCCTATTGCATTAGCTATCAAACAATTCCAAATTATGTCGGTTTGAGCCGTTGATGTAAAAAAGGGAACCTCAAAATTTGCTATCCATTGAATAAATTGTAGACGCGAAATTAGTTGATCACGTAATATGGACATTTTTGATGAAGGTAAATCTATCAATAACATATTATATGATGAGAAGGATGATGTTTTTTAGAAAAAAATGAACTTTCATCTAATTCAATTTTTTTTTTGTTAATCAAAAAAATCAAAAAAAAAAACCATTGATATAAATACCTAGATTTAAAACATTTGGTTTATCATTAAGTTTTCCTGCACATGCTCTCACAGTCTTTGACCAATGTTCCAAATCGTCCAAAAATAATTGCGGTAATCCCATACTTGATATTAAATGTTTAAGGTAATCATTTGTGGTCAACTCTTGGTTGGGAAATGGGGGTGCTAAAATCATCATCATCATCATAATCATTGTAGTCGTAGCAATTAACAAACAGCAAGTAGTTAACATTATTATTATATAGCGTCATGATCACATAATCACATCAATAAATTTCTATTTAATACTAACAAATAATTCTTGTTAAAAGCCTTAAAGCCCACATAGTTCCAGGATCATGTTTTCTTAAACATTCAATACACATTTCCAATAAAGTATTACGATCTTCTTGACTTGTATCGCCCTGTAATAAATTAGTTAGAACTTGACAAGCATTTTGAGCAATGTCCTGATCTATTATTGTTGAAGATAATGATGTTGTTGATGACGATACAGGAGAAAGAGTGTTTGCTGAAGCAGTAGTGGTGGGAGATGAAACTTCCGAGTTCATCAAAGCAGGGATTGAGATTGATGATTCACATAATAAACGCCATAATAATTGATGAGCTTTAAATGATACATGAGGAACAGTCTAAATATACATGTGAAAACGAAAATAAACAAATGTAAATATTAAAATTTTTATAATAGATTTTTTTTGTAAAATTATTACCGCAGTGCTTACTCTAGTACTTGACATAGTGGATTGAACCAAAGTTCTTATTAATAAATAAGTTTGAGTCTCTATGAAACTGGTAGGCATTTTCATCAATTTCTGAATTAGATAGTCTCGTTGTTCTTGATTTAAATGGTCGGAAATATCAATCAGTACTTGACAAACACCATGAACAATGCTTCGGTGTTGATTTCCATCAAAAGGTGCCCAAATAATATCTAATTCGTGTGATGTTAATGATTTAGTGTGTATCAAAAATGTTAAAATATCTGTAGAACGTTGAACTATTTCCAAATGAATATTAGAACCAAATATATATTCAAGAATTTGATGTTCGCGTAATTTCTCATTAAGGAAACTATAAAATATAATAATAATAATGACGATGACAATGATTTTATTGTAAACATTGATTTAATATAATCAATATACTTCTTAAATAAGAATATTAAGAAATAATAAATACCGATGAATTTTTTCAGAAGGATTTTCCTCCTCTAATGGAATATTATCATCTTCACCATCAATACTTAAACTTCTTTTACGTGAATTATTAGTTCTTCTTTTATATTTTTTCAAAAATTTGGCTTGTTTAAGACCTAATAAAAGAGCTTCTTTGATTTCATTTAGGCCAGTCAAACGTAAATCCAATCTTGAAGTTTTCAATAATCGAGCAGCTATATCAATTTTTAGTTGAGAACCTATAAGAATTTGTTGTTCATCAGATACCTCACGATACCGAATGTCAGTAACTTCGTCGTCATCTTCATCAGATGATAACATTTGATGATAATTTCTGTCATAATCTCTTATAGATCCAGCAATGGAAGAAGGTAAAGTGAGTATCATAGAGGTAACCATATGTACAATATTTGGAATTAATTTTTTATCTTGGCGTATTAGCCATTCTTCAGGAATATTACGAATATGATTTTGAACACATTGAGCGATCTTAAATACAAACTGTCTGAAATCCACATTGTTAGGGACGTAAGGACCAATCTAAATAGAATAAGTAAATGAAGTAATTAATATGATTAAATAGATTATTTATTCTCTTTGAAAAGAGGAACAATCCCAAAAAAACAAAAACAAAAACCTTGTGGACTATTCGGATTATTCCATGGAGATCTTTGAGATCGAGGTTATTGTAGTAGGAAAAGGAATTTCGTTGGGGATTTGCTTCATCGAAGTGACCAAGAGACCGTAGTATGACATCTAACCCACCGTGGCTGACGAAGGAATGTATGGCTTCGTATTGGTATTGTGATATTCGTTGATCCAACTTTTTAATATATATTTTGATATAGAAGCAATTCCATTAAAACTTTATCAGCACAAGTTATGAAAGATAAACCGCCTTTGCATTTTATAAAATCTTCATTTTTTGTCTTGAACCTGTTCCATTGCAATCACATCACTAGTACCGTCATCATATTCCACTATCTACATAACATTAATATAATATACGAGTAAGTATTAATTTTGATGATAATATTAATATCAATAATATGAATAATTAATTTACAAACCTCTTCATTTTCGCCAACAATTCCCATCATCACAGTGTTGACACCGACATCTAACCGCCGAGAATCGAATCTACTATCAAATCGACGATAAAATGGGGCATTTTCATCTCCTAGTATTCGATATATAGCATCTTGCATGATTTCTGACAAAGGAAATTCTTCGTGGTTAACGTTCATTTCTTCTGGTTTCCTAATGAGGTGAATGGCGATATCCAGGACTTTTATTAAAAACATAGAGATTATGTTAGCAATTGAATTTCCTTGTGTAGTGGTTATTGTGGAATAACTATAGTTATAGTTGTCATGATTAAGTATATTGTTTGATTGTTTGACAGATTAATGAACGAATGAATGAGAAAAAAATTTTAAAAAAATTAATAATAACAATTAATAAAAATAAAAATATTTCATTATATTTCTACATGATAGATAATCTATCAAGTACCTTCTATTTAAAAGTACCAATGCATATTTTGGAAACCATTCTCTGTATAAAGCATCAATTAGATGTTGATTAACTTCAGAGTCTTTATGACCCATTAAAATAATATCGATAGTTTTGGTCAAAGTTTCAACTGTTCTTGATGGATTTGGTACTAATTATAAAAAGTTATATAATTAATTAATCAATCATTAATAAATAATGATAAATAGAGAATATCCTCGCATAAATAATGAACAATTCATTATTTTTAAATTTACAAAACCTTCTTTGATATCAACTAAATATTTTTCAAAATCTAATGTTGAATTGTTATCTTTGGGAAATCGTCTTGAACTATTCTTCTTGTGGTTATTGGATAATGATAAGTTATTACATGGTTGTTGACCAGGTTCGCTATCATCATCAATTTCATCAGACCCATTATCATCATCATCTGATGAAGACATAGTTTGTCGGTTTTTATCATCATTATTACTTCGACTACGATTGGAAGAAGGTTGTTGATGTTGTTGCTGTCTTGATTTTTCAGAAGTCAATGCAATTCGTTTCTTAGGATGTTCGTAATCACCATCACCATCACCATCGGTATTTTCTTCATCTCTCTCCTCGTCCTCGTCGTCCTCTTCCTCTTCTTCCTCCTCCTCCTCTTCTTCTTCTTCGTCGTCGTCATCATAATCATCAACTTCTTCCTCATCTTCTTCTTCGCTACCACTCAAATTTTTGATGTTAACTGGGTGTAAAAGTGATGGATCTTCAGCCATTGTTATTGTTATTATTTTGTTGATTATTAAATATCAGTTTGTATAATTCAATCAACTGATAAGATCAAATAATTTAATTTCACACAAATATTCGAAATTATAATATAATAATGTATGTATGATATTTAATTGAATAGAGTTCGTTAAAATAAGAGATTTCGTCAATTGTAAAATTATTATATAAATATATAAAGAAGAAGAAGGGATATCTTTTACTAACAAATTCAAAAGAAACAACCTTTTATTTTCATTCACCATCATCGTGTAACACGAGCTGATCAATTCGAATTAATGACGTAACAAATATTTTTTTTATAAGAATTATTTCAATAGATATGGCTTTAATTCATCTATTATATGTAAATATTCAACTTCGATGAACATTAATTTTATTTTTGATTTATGCAATAATATATAATGTCAATAAGTCATATATATAGATAGTCAACTCTAAATTGGCATCAAAATCACTTGATGAAAATCATAATAATGATAAATAAAATATATGGGACATATTGCAACAAAACCAGACAAAGTGAATATTAGGTCATAGGGGAATTATTGAAATAATAATACATTTTATCTTTATTATTATCATTATAGTAGGAATACAATCAGGGTTACTCCCAATTTAGAATTTTTAAATAGTGACTAAATTCTTAATCTTTTAGTCAGGCTTTTTAGTGGAAATAATACAGGTTGGTCGGGTATGCACCTATTCTAGGATAGAGTGATTTTTCTACTTGGCAGTGGTTGTAATTGATTACGTATATTTGTATCTTTTTTACAATATCATATTAATAGAGTTTCAACTTTAAAACTTTAATCCAATATATATGTAAGAGTTTCTCTATTAAATCATTCAAATATACATTTAGAAGTTTAATTCACTTCTCACTATTATTTTCCTATGTATTTTTCCAGAGAAAATAACTTAATTTATTTATTGATCTTTTGTATAGTATTTATATAAAATTACAATTATTAACAACAATAATAAAATACATAAATATAGAACATATGTTTCCCCAGGGTCCTTAGAATAACTTAAAAGGAAATATAATTAATAAAAGTTAATGTTCTCTGTCATCATTTAATGTCCACTAATTAATGTCAATACTAATATTAATGCTAAATGTGTAGCTCGAAATAAACAATTACTTTATGTTTGTGCAACAAATATCTTAACACATTCCAAGTCACAACAAATAAATAAATGAAATAAAAATAATAAATAAATAAAAATGAAAAATGTGTACTATTTAGTGGTACCGTTACAATCAATATATTGCAAGTGTGCAATCTGAGTTTCCTAATTAATGGGTTATTTATAGTTCAACACACAGCCTTACAGTTGATTCTATGGTTTGACACACAGCCTACCTGCTGACTTACAGTCAAGTTTCCTTTATTTATAAATATGACACACAGCCTACCTGCTGACTTATGGTCAAAGATTAATAAAAATAACTTTTATCCTCCTGGATAAAAGGGTTCCTAGGTTCTATATATAATTATATCCCAAAGGTGTCCCCTTGAGATGGTCTCAATAGTTAAAATGTTGGCTACTTGTTAGGTGCAGCAAAGGTTTTCCCTTTGTAGTTTATTAATTAGTTAGAGGTTATTATTTTGAAGGTAAAATATGTTAGGTGTTTTATTAGCAATAATATTATTATTACAAATGTGTTTTGGAAGTATTAATTATTGGATCAATAATTAAAAGATTGTTATGAACATGATGATTCTGACTTGGTCTAAAATCAAGTCTTATTATACCTCTTGGGGTATTACAAATAACATGACTTTTACTCTATTTTATCCAATAAAATATGCTTATTAATGTAAAATAAATATTTGGGTCAACTGAGCATTACAAAATAATAATTAATAATTTAAAGTAAATATTTGCATCAGCTCAATGGTTCTTGAAATATAAATATAGAAATATGAATATGAATAATTGTATGTGTGATACTGCGCAATGTTTGGCGCAGTAGGTTCACAAAATATAATATTAAAAATAGAAATGATATCATTGTCACGTGACTTCCACCGTAATTTGGTTTGGTTGGATCGGAAACGTGGGGACCTCTCTATCGGTCCTTATTTTACTATCTCACAATATATAAAATTCTTTAACTGGTGAAAAAGATTGCATTCATTTTGGAGTAGAATTTACATACCAATTCAGATATAATTGTCATTCCTATTCAAATTGCAATACTGGGATTTTGGGTCTGAGCCAGAATTCATGATTTTATATGATTTCAGATTGAGTATTGATGACCCTTAATCTAATCATTCATATACAACAGAGATTATTCCAATGTTAATTATATGAAAACAGCAACAACAGAAAAAAGAATTGGTCTGATTAATGCTTTGATAATAATTTTATTATTTGATGATGAAGCTGAAAGCAAGAAAAATTCCCAACCATAGGAATAAACAAATACTATAGTAATCTTACTATTATCCACATTACAATAAAGATTATTGTGATAAAAAAAAGAAATTATTTTATCTTTTTGTATGTAATTTGTGGTTATGCTTGCACTTTAATATTATGCTCAAAACATGCTTCTGAAAAATCTTTAATTGTCATGTACCAGTCAAAATGATTCTCCAATTTAGGTGCATTTTCAATTTTTTCAGATAAATTGCAAGATTCCCTTGAGTCTTTTTTGGTAAATTTGATAGTAACCTTGATATCTCTTGATGATGCAATATTTTGAGCAGTTGCCTCAAATACAAGATGATGACTTGGCAGTTCTTGGTTATATGTTAGTTCAAAAGTTTCACCTTTAATGGTTATGAAGTTGATATATGGAAAATGAAGTTGTGATGAGCTTGTTGCAGTAATCTTAGGTATCTTATGCTGAAAATCTTCATACCATTTTTTTAGATTGGCAAGTTTATTCTTTAATGCACAAAGCACACATGCAGTTTGATGCATTAATCCATATTCTTCATTGTAAGATGTACTACTTTGTGGAATAACAAACAATGGCATCGTTGGAGTAAGAGGTTCACAAACTGCTTTCTTTGTGTAGGCAGCACCAGAAACTCCTAACTAAGGTCCTGCAATTTGCAAGAGAAATACAGGAAATCGTGATTTTTTAATAATGTCTTTTTTTGGAACTTCTTTATGAATTCAGTATAATAAGCTGTTCCTTGGATGTATGGACATCCATTTCCAATACCTATTTCATGCTTCACTTCCATGTTAAGAAGTAAAGTTTCAAAGTCATCATTTATGAACATGATACTACCATCAGTTGATCCATCATTAACAAATTTGTATTCAACAAAAGTACTTTCCAAGTATTTCCTTTGTCTTTCCTCTTGAAATGGACGTGACATCTGGCAACTAAAATCATAAATAAATTTTGTATCAACATCATCAAGTTCGACTTTTCCAAAGGCTTCTTTCTGAAAATTATGAAATATTGGGTGACATAGACCAAGAGGCAAACAGCAGCAGTGTGTGGTCGGAGATTTAAAATAACAGCATCATTCTTAGTTTGATAATTTGCCCATATGTTGATTTGTGATATTTTTGAAGGACTTGGCAATGTCTTTAGGCATTTTATATATTGAGGGTGGGAAATATCTTCATCTGCTTTATGTTTTAAATTGTCTCCTATAAGTAAAAATGTTGAGATGAATGTATAAAGAAGCAATCATAAGAATGCAACAAAGAAAAAAGTATAAATCATTCATTGAAAATATTTGACATTTTACTTAACACTTTCTTTATGAGGCCAAGTTAAAAGAATATAAGACAAAAGGAAAAATATTAATTGTTGAAAATAAAAATGGATTGGTCATTTAACATTAAAAAAACACACCAAAGATGAATAAATAGATAATATGAAATTATGTATATTACCACATCAATATTTGTTATGTTGTGAGATCTTTACCTAAACTGCTTTTCTAATTCACTTATTCTTTTCTTTAGTTTGAGAATTTCCAAATTCATTACCATCAATTCGTTATCCTATATATTAAAAAATTGTTATGAGAAGAAAAAAACAATAGTTTTTGTCATTTGAAGAGAAATAACTGTTTATTTATTACTTTATCATCATTGTTTTTTCTTTTTGTAGCAGTAGATACTCTAATAAAAATACAAAGTTTTTTGTAACTAGAATGACAACACATTGCAATGATCACAACAACCACCACCATTCTTTTAAATAAATAATGACTTACCTTTTTGCAACAAGCTCTTCTTTTTGTTTTCTTTGTTTGTCATTCTTCTTGTTACACATTTTTTAAAATTTAAAAATTTAAAAATCATTTATTTGATCAACATGGGTCTGGGACACTTTACTGACACCCACTTTACCAACAGGACACTTTACCAACAATCTAAGTAAAGTCAAACTTGATATAGAAATGGTCTTGCGAGGAACACCATGACTCCCACAGAAACCACAAGATTGTAATCATGAAATACGGATTCAAACAGTATTAAATGATCATAACATTAGATCAACTATAAAGTTTCTTTGGTGCATTGCCCATAATATTTCATTTTAAATTTTTTTTTTGTTATTTTTTTAAAAAAATTTTTTTTGTGTATATATAAAAATAATAATAATTAATGGGTGCCTTCAAAAATTATTATATTGAGATTGAGATTGAATATTTGATTGGATTGAGATTGGATTGAAATTGAAATTTTCAATCCATGATCAAAAATTATTTTATCAAGATGATCGACAATTATTAAAAATGGAATTTTTCTCTTTTATTAATCATCAAAGAAATGAATTGGACCTTGAACCTACAAATACCAATGCTAATGATTTTAGTATTGATGTCTTTGTCTTTTGGGTACTTCAATATTTTCCACTTTTTTTTTAAAAAAAAATTTATTTTTTTTTTATTATTTTGTTTGTTTATTTTTTCAATCTTATTACCTGACCTAGATTGAAATTTCATATTAAAATTCGATCTCAATCTCAATCTCAGATCGAAATCAATCTCAATCTCAATCTCAATCTAATAATTTTTGAAGGCGCCCAATATTTTCCTTTTTTTTAAAAAAAAAATTTTTATTTTTATTTTTATTTTATTTATTTTGTTTGTTCATTTTTTCAATCTTACTACCTGACCTAGATTGAAATTTCATATTAAAATGCAATCTCAATCTCAATCTCAGACCGAAATCAATCTCAATATGGAAATTTTTGAACACAGATCGAAATCAATCTCAATCTCAATCTCAATCTAATAATTTTTGAAGGCGCTCATTAATATTAATATTAACACGGGCAAATTTTCTTTTTTTTATTCACGCGTTAATATTTTTTTTCAAAATGGACTTATTATTATGATGTCACAAGAATGATAAGCATAATTCCCGATAAATTTTTTGACCATCAATACAAAAAATGACTAATGGCTTAAAACAAGTTCTGAATAAAAATTATTTCAAGTTATTATTTCCTATTTTTAAATTAAACCATTATAATAAAATTCAAAGCAACAATATGAATAACGAAACTTTTTCAAGAGATGATATCGTTATTGTTAATGTAAATCCAATGAAAAGTTATGATAACAATAATGTTGACAACAACAACGACAAAAACAATAACACAACATTAACAACAAAAACTAAAAAATCAACGGAAGCAAAAGAAATAACACCAGAAACTATTGCAGCAGCAATGACAAAAATGAATCTTGCAAATAATCAAAAAAAAAATCAAGAAAAAGCATCACCACCAATTGAAAAATATCGTCGATTAAATAAATTGTCTGTAACAGACATGTCAGAATTATCATGGTGCGAACAAAAATTTCATTATTCTTTAATTTACGGTAAAGTTAGAACAAATGTGATGAAAATTGGCACAACAATCCATTCAAAGCTAGAGTTAGAAGATCATAAATTAATTGAAGTCAAAAGGATATGTGTGGAGGATGATTGGGGTGTAAAGTAATTAATCGAATAATATTAATTCTTCATTAAATAATAAGTTAATTTATGATTATCTTTTTTTCATGTTATTATTGTTATTATAGGTTGACAAATCTATTAATAGCTTTAACATCATTAACAAAGACCAAAAAATCACGTGAAATTCCAATCTTTGGATTTCTATTTGATTCTTTTATCATCGGTGTTATAGATGAGATAAAACACGTTAGTAGGCTAGGAGATAATATTATGAACAATGATATGTTTAGCAAAGAAACATTTGAGCAGGATAAATGGATTATTTCAGACACTAAAACTAAATCAAGAATCATCAAGCCAAGTAAATCCACAATTTTGATGTCAACAAAAGTCCAATTAATGCTATATAAAAAATTATTTGATGAATTGATAAAAAACCAAATGGATTTTAAAAAAATGTTTGAACATTTAAATTTAAATCCTGATCGACCATTTTCTTCAGATTTACAAGAATTACTAAGTTCATTTGATTTTAAACAATATTTCGAGAAATTCAAAGAAAGAAAGTTGGAATATAGTTTAAGTCTTTTGGCAGAATTGATAAATGAATATGTAAAGTCGATCGGGACAAGTAGTAATCTTTTAGAAGTTAATTATAGATATCAAGGTGATGGTAAAGACTTGGGCAGTGTATTATTTGAATTTGAGGAAGAAAATTTGGAAAAAAAATTAAAAAGAGGAATTTTGTATTGGAAAGGTATTGTAAAGCCCCAAGGTGTTGAAATCGAAGAGGCTTGGAAATGTAGGCAAGTATATAATTGGCATATTTGATTCCTTTTCTGACTTGTACATAAAAAAAAAGATTATATGTCTAATTGTATGTCTTGTGTATGAACTTAGATATTGTGAATATGCTGATAATTGTGAATGGAGATTAGATAAAATAAAGGAAATACTCAATAAATCATAATAAATCATATAATATTGTTAGAATATTGTAAATATGTAATGCGAGGACTGTTTATTTATGATTTTTTTTTAAATAATATATTTATTTAAATGCACAAAAAGAAAAAAAGAAAGCTTGTAACCAAAACAAATAATCACTCTTTGTTTTGATTACCCAGTTACTGTACTCCTACTTAGTTCAAGCAATGCATTTTTCATACTTGCTAAATGTAATTCAAATGGAATATCTACAAGAAGTGGTTTGTTGGTTCCACTTCTCAAAATATTTAGATGTGCTTCAAATAAATTTAATTGATCTCTAATTTCCGTAATTGATTCAACTATCAATCCTTTGTTATTATCAAATTTTTCAAGAAGTTTCAAGTTTTTGTCAAAAATCATTGTATCAACTTGATAACCAAAAAATCTCCATGCGTCAGAAAACACCTTATCCGACTTATCGTCCTCATTTGCGCCTTTTTCTTTTTCAACAGTAGAAGCAATATTTGATTGAATAGCTTGCAAACTTAATACTCTATTGAAAGCATAATAATCATTATTATTAACGATATAACGAATGAAATAAATAGATGAATATAAAAGGCTATATGAAAAGCTATATATATACATTACCCAGATGAAACATCATTAGTTAATATAATCAATTTTCTAAGATTGTCATCAGTATTATGTATAAGTTGATAAAAAATTTTATCTATATCCTTTAGATGGCGTGGTGTTAATATTTTCCCCCTCATATCTTCTAATTTTGATAATGTATACTTTATATAAAGTATTGCACTTGATAAAGAGGCTTGTGTTTGAGCTTGCAGCTTTTGTAAATTCTTATTTATTGTATAACTCCAATCAACAAAATCTTTTAAATGACCTGCTAATATCGGCGCAGAATTCAATTTTGAATATTCTACAACCGTTAAAAGATCTCTGCCTGCCAATTCTACTTCTTTTATTTGATTTATTAGAGGTCCATTAGAGGATGAACCGAATCTTGAGTTATGTTTGATCAATTCATTTTGAGTTTCAACTTGTAAATCAACAAGTTTTTTAAAATCAGGAAGGGAAGTCATACAAATTCCAGGAAAATATGTTTCTGATCCAGGAATTATTTCACAAAAATAGTCGACAGCTAAAGGAGAAATATGATTATGTAAAGCATAAGCAACATAATATGAAGCAAAAATAATAAATAATGATGATAATAATTGTTTTGGAGTTAATGTTTTCGTGTACTCGAAAACGGTTTGTGAACTGTAATTAATTTGATGGTGAACTTGGTGGACGATTCTATCGGAAATTTTTTGTGATTGATTTACTTTTACTCTTAGAAGTTGATCGACTTCCAAAGTATAAAAGGCTCGACTGTATTGAATCACATACACATATTTTTGCATGATTGGTAAAAAAGATAGTCCATAAATCTTTGGAAATGAGATATCTTGGAAACAGCGATTGTAAATTATTTTTACCTATTATATAACATTAAATAAGTTTGATTAGTTGTCACAAATAGTAAATCATAGATGGTAAAAAATTTACTTACATTTTTAATCAAATTTGGTAAATTTGTTTCATCAATTATAAATAAAGTAACACTGATAGGACCTGACCGATCTTTTGTGATTGTATCATTTTGGTAATTTAAAACCTTTTCTCCATCCAACCATGTAGCTACAAATAAATTACGAGAATCTCCCTCATTCACATTTTTAACATCTTCAAAACGCTCATGTGGAATCCATTCCCAATAATCTTTATAGCTGTTGGTCCTTTTCGCATTGTTTTTAATAAAATCATCAATGATAACGTTTCCGCTTGAAGCAAGTTTCTCGGCATCACAATTATTACACCAATTAACACTCGTGTTTAGATTTTTACATTCGACACAAATTTCGTTATTTTCAGCAAGGTTTTCAATACCTTGTGGGATAATGGGGTATTGATTAGTAAATCCCGAGGTCTGTATGTTATCGTGAAAATAATGCATTTTTATTTTAATAGATTATGGGATCACGTGTCATTTTATATCATTACTTGATAGAAGAACAGGAGAGAACGTCCTATATAAGGAATGGATTTTCACAATTGATTTCAATTTTTTTTATACAGTTTAAAATAC
>CAUDNR010004196.1:549-16831 GCA_958430865.1 Entrophospora sp. SA101 | reverse complement strand
CTCAACTCAAGTGAATACTGACTTTATCATCTTGAAATAATTATAGTGTCAATGTAGGGGATCTATGTTATTTCTATTGAGTGATAAACATATGTTCCATATTAAATTTTCTTGGAGAAAAGAGAAGCCAAACACAAGTGTTGTCAGAGCAATTTTTCCAAACCAATTAGTTCAAGCCCTAGTTGGAAAAGTAAAACAGGAAAAATTAGAATTGAAAGACAAATCAGAGAGGATCTTGAAGCTATTTTATCTAATACTAATATCATCACTTTTAATGTATTGGTAAGATGATGTTTCATGTAAGGTAATTTTGATATTATGATGTGTTAAACACTTTTTTATATGTAATAATTGATAAACATTCAAAAATACAATTTTTCATATATCTAAGACCTATTATCAAAGGAACAAGTAATTAATTTCAAACCTGAAAGAATATATTTCATACATAGCCATAGTATAGTTACTTCTATTACTTCTACATACTATCAAAATGTTTGCCAACATGAATGAAATTGTAAAAAAAATATGAATTAACTCATCAGATGGATCCATCTCAACTGAATGCCTATGCTAATGAATTCTGCAATAAAATTCATGACTGGCATGTTCGTAAAAATGCAAGAGCCCATCTTTGAGATCTCGGGTTCAACACAGAACAAATATTAGCACTCTTGCCAGATCAAAGGAAACATAACAAGCCAGCTACTGTGAGGAATAAAGTTCAAGAAATTATGGAATCCCCTGATCCTGTTATGGATTCATTTATTCCAAATTTTTTGGGTAATAGTGCAACATTAGAGGATATTGTTACAATTGATTCATGACTTAAACACCTTTGGCATGAACTACATAAAAGGTTATAATGATTTTACCAAATTTATAACCTATTTATTAATTTTAAATCTTGATTTTTAGAATTTGACTGGATTGTTATCACAGTTTGATGTCACTACAATTGAACTTTCTACACAAATGTATCCAACAATAGCTTATGCAAGAGTAGTACTTTTGGGTTTACTTGTTAATCTGAATTTATCTAAATAATGAAGCATCCAATTAAAAGTATTTACTTGTACAAAACATCGCCAACTATTATATTTTAGAGAGATATTATTTCCAACTTTGAGTATGGAATGTATAATATATCTAGTTTATTGGTACAGAGAGGTCTTTGAAGGTAACAAATACCAGTGATGAAAAAATCACAATCAACATTTGTTATATTGTGACGGGTCTTTTGGAATTTTTATTTTTATTATTGTTTCCTTAGAAATTCGCCATGCAATAACATTTCAAAATGTATATTAGTATTACAGCAGAGTATCTTCTGAATATATATAACTCTGGTTTTTTTGTTTTTATTTCTTTTATTTATTTTTTTTTTTAAATGGTAAATTTTCCCTTTCAGTATTCCGTGTAACATCCATAAAAAAACCGTTCATATTAATTTATCATAATGATATTAATTAGATTTGTTGATCTACTTGTATGACACCCCCAAATAGACTATTGTGGTGGTTCGGTTGTCGATGATGCGAATGCAACATAATTTTTTATAATAATCAAAGTCGTTATAAAACGTGGTTCAAACTTTAGACAAAGAGGATTACTGGAATTTAAATATTCTGATTAATTTTATTTATACAATTTTTAGGAACAAATTTCGTTATATTAATAAATTGGGAGGGACTCTGCATTTTCATGTATCATTATATATGGAAAGTTGGTGAAATAGTAGTGTAACAGAAATTTCTAATCTTGTAAGAATTAATTTAAATCAAAACTTCAAAGTTTACAAGAGCAATGAAAAGTTCTTTATTAAAACAATGGAGCTTTATTTGGACAATGTGAGGAAAGCAAATGCAAGAGTTCTTTTAAAAGAAATGTTGATGATAGTAGCTCCTCAGAAAATATGACTGGCAAAAATGTAGAGCAGAGAGTGTAATTAATGATAGAATTGAGAGACCCTAGTTATTATAACTGATTTACGAAGAATTAATGAAGGGCAGACCTGAATTTTGGGATTATGCAAAGAAATTCTTGAAAAAATAAAGCTGAACAAAACATTCTTGCTGTAAATGAACAAAGGGCGTGATAACTTTCAACATCTAGCTCATACTGTTTCAGTGCATGACTTTAAGGATCAAATATTACTGGTTTGTCCTTTCAATATACCAATTCCATCAATTCGATTGATTAGACTGCGGTTTTGGTTTAAAAATCCCGTCTATAAAAAAAGCCTACAATATATCTGTCGATTACCAATTAAATGTATGGTTCAATCCAGGCAACTAAGAGCCCTTCATTTATTTGATTAGTTTGAATGGATTGAATGAGTAAAATTTATTATTTTAAATGCTAATATAATATATATACTAATATAATATAATAAAAAACACTAATAAATATTTGATTAATTAAAATAAGCAAAAAAAATTTATATCTTTTTTGAATATACTACAAATTTTTTTTATAAAGTTGTTTGGTCATATACACAATATAAAAAGAATTGATATATATAAATAAACCACAATATACCTTTTTCTTCATATTATTATAATACCTTTTGATCTCCAGCGTCCTCCTCCATATCTTTAATTATGGCAGCACTATCATTATTATCCTCATCAATGCTAATAGCATTATTATTATTATCATTATTACTAATATTACTATTAATAATAACATTTTCATCTTCATTTTCATTAGTAATAGTATTAGTAACAGCGACAATATTATTTCCATTAATATTAACATCATCTTCACCACTAATAACCATTTCAACATTGTTATCTTCACCAATACTGATATTATTATTATTTTCACCAACAAAATTTTCTTTAATACCAAGATTTTCTTCGACAATAATATTTTCACCTATAATTTCTTCATTGTCACCATTGTTTTTGTTGTTTTCGTTTTCATTGATAGCTTCGATACTATCATTAATTTCAACATCATCTTTTGTTTGTTCTTGTATTACTTGTACTTGCTGTTCATGTTCTTGTATTTGCTCATACACATGCACATGTTCTTGTTGTTGATCATCCCCAGTATTTTCAATATCACCGCCAACAACAGCAACAATATTCCCATCCTTATCACTAGGTTGTACTACTAATACTTGTAATGAAATTAATTGAGTAGAAAGTTGGTTTATCTTGTTGAAATACTCGTCAATATTCTCGATATGTTCACCAATTATTGTTTTGGCTTGTTCCAAATTGAGGATATCTTTTAGACTTTCTAAATAAATTTTTGCAAGTGAATCATCTGCTGACAAGTCATTATCTGATAAAATAATTATTAAAATCCGCAATATCTTTGTATATGTAAGAAAAAACCTATTGGTTAGTAATTAACTATTCTGCTATTCATTCATTCATTCATTTCATTCAATTTAATTTGTTAATTTTAATATATATATATATATTTTTAATCAATCAATTAATAAATTCTTACCATTAAAAGTTCTTCAATAGTTGCATGTACCAAAACCAAATCTTTAACTTCCAATTTTTCTTTCAATACCTTAACATTAGCCACAAACTGTTGAATATATTTTAACATAATCGGTTGAATTACGTCTGACTTATTGATTTTTACCTAGCATAACCCATTACAATAATAACCAATTAATTAAACAAGAAATGTGTTTATATATATATAAATTTATTCTAGCAATATAAAAATCAAGCCAATTTCTTACAATATTTATTAGTGACTTGAATGTATTCAATCGTTCAGCTGGTAGCATGGTAAGTAATAACCGTGGATTTGAGTTTAATAAGTGTTCCAGGAGCATAGAGAACGCCAACTGATTATAAGCGCTGACAACATTTTTATTCTCCGAAAGCTTTTCAAATAAATCTAAAAGTATGTTAAAAATATTTGATACATCCATCTCCAACATTTCAAGCACTATCAATGAACCTATATATGTATTATAGGTAAAAGATAGAAAATAGTATTGTTATATTTTCTCAATCGACATCATAAACATATGAATATTAATTAATAGACTTACATAATCGAACGACTTTATCAAATTCTTCTATTTCTATCCCTGAAAAGGCTAATTGTTCTATCAATTTAAAATAAGGTTTATACAATTCATTTTGTAAATGGATTATGTCATTTTTTTGTTGCAATCTGAGAAGGAAAGGTCTGAAAAAGTGTATTGAAGGTGTTTCTATATTGCTACTGTTAATGCCCAAACTTTCAGTTTCTTCTTCAAATAATTTTAGACGTTGAAAAATTGATTGATTACCACCAAAATTTAAAAGTAAATCTATATAATAGATAATATATTATTGCTATTATTAATAAATACTGTTCTTGTTATCGTTAAATAAATTATTCTAAAAAATCATCATTACCTTCTTTCGTAAGACTAGATAATCTATTTTGCCATTTGGAATGTTCTTCGATCAATAATTTTAAGCAATCTCTAACAAGTTCAGAATTACATTTCATTTTTAAGAATAGGCATAGAATGTCTAAAAGAAATTTTTTTTTTGAAATCAAGTAAGCATTATAATAAAGAAACAAAAAATATTTTTAAAAAAATATTTTTTATAAAATAACCTAATGTTCTAAGGTAAATTTTATTGTCCATATTTGGATGCAAAGATGTTAAAAGTGAAGCTGCAAATTCTAAGCGTGTTTTCCATGCTTTCACATATTCTTTACCCTCTTCCAATGAACATGCAAGATGCAAATAAGCATGTAGCATCTCCATACATTTAAGAACATTCTCTTCATTTAGATATCTGTCTTTTATAATAAACTGTGATAATGTTTCAAATCCATGGTATTTACAAAATGCATGTAAATCATCAACAGTATTTCGATTAATTAACTGATGAAGCCTATTATTATTTATTAAATTTAATTAAAATTAATCGGATAAAAATAAAATAACTTTTATTAGTGAAAATACCTTTGTATGCGTATTATGGGCATATTAGCTAAAGAAGATGCATTTTGGTCCCAATTTCGAGATCTGAAAAGTGCCGATTCATCAGCACTCATTTTCAAAAGTTCCAACAACTCGTCAGTTTTCTATATAATATAAACCAATGTTAGATTTTAACAATAAATAGAAAAACATTGTATTGTTAAATTTAAATTTATTATTATAATAGTCAATTGAAACCAACATGATCATCGTAAAAATCTCCAAATATCATGCTATTAAGAGCCCAAAAGAAATTGGTCGCTTCCATCCACGCTTGATGACATTCTGGTGAATGGCGACAACATAATAATATCAATCCATAATATTTAGGAAGAGATGCTTGATTATAAATTATGTTCTCATTTGAATGATTTATACTTATAATTATAGAATTAATTATTATTATTATAATGTTTTATTAACACATTATCATCAACTCAAAAAAAAAATTTTTTTAATACCTAACATAATACATGAAAAGGTGAGACAATAACTCTTGGTTTTTAACAATTGCCTCTATATTTGGTGGATAATCTTCACATACAGTATACCAAAAGTTAATTATTTCCTATAAAATTTTACAGGAATTGATTAATATTATAATCATTTAAGAAATCAAATATGTATATATATTATAGTTTATAATATATACTCTTTTGTCGATATCGCAATCAGCTCTTAAATTATCCACAGCTATAAAAATGGAACTAAATTTATCATAATATGGATGGAACTATATTTTTTTTTTTTAAAAAAAAAAGGTTTAAAGAATAAATTATTTTAATAGTAAATAAAGTCACAAAAGAAAATGATTTTTTCATAAATTTACCATTTGTTTTTCTTTGTTCGATCGAACACATTTTGTCAATATTCTGAAATAATTACTCAATCTCCAACCAAATGGATCTGCCACTAAAAGCACGTTTATTATCAAAACTTAGTAATCAATAAATTTACATATTATTTACATATAAATAATAATAGGTACCTCCTCTTCTACTGCTAGTAGTTTTCCAACAAGTCTCTAAATGCTCCATATGTTTCAACAACATAAGATATTGTTTATGCATTATTTCAATTGCTTCCATTTGTGCTTGACTCCCTTGTGCTTCATCTATATTACGAAATATTAAAAGATTAAATAATTCTTCGGCTCTTTGACGGACTAATTCATACGGACTATACAAAAAGTACTCGGGCAACCAATCTGAAAGATATGTAACAAGAAAAGTTTGAACATATGCTCCAACACTAGATGTGCACAAAGCTTCAATTAATCCAAGACATTCTGAACTAATTTGCGGTGCACTTTGATTAGCCTTTGCAAGTTTCAAGATTTCAGGGATTGTGTAATCAATCCTCGATTTTAACAAATTATCCTGGATTTGCGTTAGTGAATAAATAATTTCCAGGTGTGGTCTAACGTGATCAACTGTATAAATATCAGCAGCGCGAATCAATTGACTTAAAAATTCTTCCGATAAGTGTTCATTATTAGTAGCAAAATGTGCGAACAATTCTCCAGTAGACGGAGGATCAATACAATCTCTTATTTGTTTCATAAAAAATATGAATTGATCATCCGATTCATTACGTTCAAATATCATTGAAATTTCTTGTTCTGTCAACCTCATGGCGGTGCTCTGCGTCTCAACTAGTAACGAACGTCCACTTTTTCCAATATCAGAAACATCACATCCTGATATTAGTGTACGCAATGTCATTAATAGATAACGGAAAGGTGGCAAAGAAAATTTATCGCCCATTTTTCTTTTACGAGATTTCAATGGTGCAATCTCGTCCATAAGGAATAATTTAACCAATTCTCCTATGAATCCGCGTTTTATCATATAATTACGCTCAGGTACTCCAAAATATGATATGAGATACATCAAAGAGAAATATTGTTCAAAATTCCTCCACCATAAATGTGCAGCGGGAATTAGATTGAACATCGCTTCACATAATTTTACTATTAATCCATTATCATGGCACATTTGTATTGAAGTTGACGATGATGGATCGATATTCATGGAAATTCCATCAACCAAATTTGTTGTTGCTGTCATATCAATAACCCCTCCCTCGCTTTCCAGTCCATATACGATTGGATCACCTTGTCTAAGAGTTCTCAAGACAAAAACTATCAACTCAACAATTTGCTCTTTAACCTCTTGAACATAACATGACATCAATATCTGTTGTAAGTAGTTTGGACTGGGATCAATAAGTCTATTGATAAACCATTGACATCCTGGCAAATGAGTTTGAAATAATGTTTTAAGAAAATCTGTCCAATCTTTAAGTTCCATATTATCTTTCGCACGTGATAATGTCCCCAAAACAAATTCAGAAGCCAACTGGATTGTACGCATCGTCAAATCAATCTCTTTGCCATCAACTAAAATCTTTTGCTCGTTATCAAAATCTACCGAGTGAAGAACAGTCCACATAAGATTAAAGTAGCCCGGGTCAAAAATATTTTTATCTTGAAGAAAACCGATATTTTCATCCCATATTGCACTATATATGTCATCAGGAACTTTAACAATTTGATTTTCTTGTTTATTTATCTCATCATAACTAGTAATATTCTGAACATCTTCACACCTTTCGTAAAATAGCATGTATGCATTATATTGTTTAGCAAACACACGTGTAACATTTTTTTGTTGCGCTGGATCCCATTGTGAAACATATTCGGGTCCACCAAAACATTGTTTAGGGATGTCTTTTGGATCAAAAATTTCAACTGTCGAGTCATTGAACTGGTACCAGCGTCTCTCTTCATCACTTTCGTGTGACGATGATGATGATGGTGCAGATTTGCGTTCTTTAATGAAAGAGTAATAATGACCAGAATCAGCAGTTCCTGTATGAACCAAAACACCAACTAACTCATATTCAAATTGTGATTTGTTCTGTTTATCTGATTTGATATCCTCTTGTACTCCCACCCCTGCTCCCCCTCCTAATTCTTTTCTAATCAGGTAATCCAAAGTATATGGTTCCATGTTTATTCGATTCGGGAACTCAAAGTATTCATTGATCTTGACACGTTTCAACAGTTCCATATCAAAATCAAATCTTTTCAAATGCATTATCAAATTTTTTGGTAATTTCTTAATACATGATCTTTTAATTGCATCTACAGATTTCCCGCATTTAGCACAAAAATATTGATTATCACCATCCAACAATTCTCCCTCAACATCATGTTCTAAACTTTCCTCTACATTTTTTTTATTTTTAACTTCACATTGTATCGCGAAAAATGATTCTTCTTTCTCGGAAATATGACCACAACTTTTTGATTTTATTTGTTGAACAATCGTACCACCAAAATGTTCTTTAAGAAGCATCGAATAAGGTGTTCCAGAAACACTATTCTCTAAACGATCAAAAAGTCCATTGAAATATTCATCCACGTCCATCTGAAGTGCGACATTCAAAGGCTGGCCATCATAATCTTTGTAGGCATGGCAAAATTGTGTTGCCTCAAATGCTTTTTTTTCACTTTCTTGTAAATATCCAAAAACAATTTGAAGTTGATAAAGAAGTGAATCGTCTTTGTTTTCATCATTAACAGGAGCAGCTAATAAACTTTTTCGGAAATCGGAATTCATAAAAAATTGCTGAACTATAGAGTTCACATAACAAGTTGCACCAAGATTTTGTAATCCAACATATCCAGCTACAGATTTCTGACATGATTTAGGGCAATAGTTCCAATTATCATTTAATTGCTCACCACGATCCAATTGTTTCAAATATAAATCTGTAAGACGAACAAAATTTTCTGGACATTCATGAACTAGTACATTTAATAGTTTTAATGCAGCATTTCTTGAAACTTCAAGTTTACACTTTGGTGGAAGAAGTGAATTGGAGTGGTTAATATTTGGAACTTCAAAAAGACAATCATAAAAAATCATCTCAAGCAAGCTGTTTCCATCATAAAATGTAAAACATGATACAAGGAAAAAAATAAATATTAATATGAATAGGTGAAATGAATAATTAAATAAGTGAATGAATGAAATAATAAATAAAATCACAATAATAAAATAAAATACCCATCGCCAAGAATATTTTTAAATTCCTTATGCTCAGACACCAAGATGGTCATCAATTTTAATAAGCCAATGATAACCGTATCTTCACATGATGAATTAAATTGCTCCTGAATTGGATGCAGTTTTATTTGATTTTTGATGCCATTATATAAAGATGACAAAGAAATCAGACTAGATTTTGTAATGAATGGCATAAGTTCACCCATTAAATCAAAATATTCTTTGCTTGTATAAACATGATTCTCTACATCGGGCAAGAACGACCATAATATCAATGAAAATTGATCAAGAACAGGTGAAATTGAAACCTGATGATTCTGATTCATTGATTCGTCAGTTGACATTCCATTATTGTTAACTATATTATTATTAATATCTTTACAGAAACAAAGAATCATATTCGCCATTAGACTCCTAGCTTCTTCAGATTGACAACCAATTAATGCAGAAATTAACCATTCACGTAAATTTGGATGGCCAACAAAGATTGATATTGCAGATTCGTCACGTAAACATAGACATGATAATAATTTCATTGAATGTCGTATTATTGTTAAATCATCTTCAACTAAAAAAATTTTTTGGGTAAGAAAGAAATAGTTTTATTTTAAAAATAAAGATTTAGACATAAAAAATGTAAAATTTATTGTAATATGGATTTTACCCTGATTTTGAGAAGGATCTACACATTTACCAATTATTTCAATCAATTTTGAAATTAAACTCTTGGAATCAGAACTTTTAAAAATATCGGCGCTTTCTATCGTATTATCTGTTAATTAAAAAAAAAGTCCATTAACCATATTTATAAAAACATCGAGCAACAAATCATATTGTTTTAATAATTATAATAATTACCAATAGCAAAAAAACTAATTATTTTCAATAAAAGCCCAAGGCAGGCTTTCTTTGTTAAAATTTTATGATGATCTTTGATCTCTACCTCATCATCGTCAGAAACAGAAGTACTGCTACTACTACGTTCAGTTGTATCCAACGTTATGAACAATTTAATTAAATAGTCCAATCCTTGATTTTGAGTAAATCGCATACACCAATCACTTCCACTCTGACTTCTTTCATCATCGCCTCCTCTTAACAACCAATCAACAATCTGTAACGCATAAAGTAATCTAAATGGCGATCGTAGAACAAGGAGATCGTCCCAATTCACTGGTGTTTCGAGAGTTTTTAGTGCATTCAAGAACGTATTATTTGTCGGAAGTCGCATAAGTAGATCCCATATCTTTATTATTAATAATGTATTTAATTTGATTATTAATAATACAAAAATAACAAATAATTAATATGGATTGATTAATAATAGAAAATGTTAATTACTTGTGATGAATATGTTTCTTCTAATTCTAACATTTGGAAAAATTGATCGATATATTTTGATAAAACATTAATCGGTAAATCTGATTCAACCAACTATATTAAATATTTTATTTATTAATAAATTTGTTACCAAAGGTAAATTTAACCAAGTTTAATAAGTTTAATTAAAAAAAATTTTGAAATTACTTCTTCAAGATTTTCTTCAACTCTATCATTCTCTTGTCCAAACTTTCCTTCATTATTGCGCTTCATGGCCATAAAAGATTGACGATCTACAATTTTTAATTTTTTCAAAGTCAATCCATTCGATTCAGGGCAAACTTCTTTTCCTGCTGTGATTAATCTAATTTGTGATGATTTTGCTTCACCTATTCTAGAGGCAATTTTTTGTCGTAAAGCAAGAACTGTCTCAGATGGATGGACTTGAATTTCCAAACATCGATTTGTAATAGTAACTTTTACTGTAATCATCTCTCCATCGTTTAACATTCCATGTCTTCTTACATCAGTTTTATCTAATTGATAATTTGAATATTTAGTATCAAATATATCCATAAAAGATTTAAGTACTTCTAGACATCGTTTGAATTTTAAGGCATTAGTAGATTTATTATTCATTGTTGATGATTGAAGTGGAGACAATGATGGCGATAATGGTGTAGAAGAGCTAGATTCATCAATTAGTGTCATTGAAACATCATCATCCGATGTGGTGGGGAAAATAGTAACTTTGGATAAGCCATTGGCAGCAGCGAAAAGATGTTTAACGCATTTGTCAACTAATGCTTCACGATGTTGCCTGGCCAAATTAGCATAATTTTCCAATTTTTTATCCGTCTGCAAATTTTTTTTAATAATATATTGAATAAAACGATAAACGGTCCTAAAATTAAAAATAATATTTATTTTATTAATTTAAAAAAATCAAACTTACATTAAGATATAAATAAACCAAAAAGATTATGGCTTCATTTCCAACAGCTTCTTCTTCTGCACGAAGTGCAATATCCCAAATAAGATCAATTCCTGTAAGATCACCTTGTATTAGAATGCCAAGTTGAACTTGAGATGGTGGATTTGGTGAAGACTATTGTTATTGTTATTTTTATCATTATTGTTTTGATGATTATGATAATAATATTATTTAATAATAATTATCTTAATAGTAATAAAAATGATACATACAGAACGTAACCTTCCGTTTTTAGCATTAACTTTTAACAAACAGTTTTTAGCATATTTAAATGCTTGATCAGACATGAACCGAACATCCAATTCAGCGAAACGATTGTTAAAAAAATGCTCAGTGAAATAATCATATTCTAGTATATTGTCCAGGGAAGCAAATGCCTCGTCTTGTTCCTTTTTTCCTATTGCATTAGCTATCAAACAATTCCAAATTATGTCGGTTTGAGCCGTTGATGTAAAAAAGGGAACCTCAAAATTTGCTATCCATTGAATAAATTGTAGACGCGAAATTAGTTGATCACGTAATATGGACATTTTTGATGAAGGTAAATCTATCAATAACATATTATATGATGAGAAGGATGATGTTTTTTAGAAAAAAATGAACTTTCATCTAATTCAATTTTTTTTTTGTTAATCAAAAAAATCAAAAAAAAAAACCATTGATATAAATACCTAGATTTAAAACATTTGGTTTATCATTAAGTTTTCCTGCACATGCTCTCACAGTCTTTGACCAATGTTCCAAATCGTCCAAAAATAATTGCGGTAATCCCATACTTGATATTAAATGTTTAAGGTAATCATTTGTGGTCAACTCTTGGTTGGGAAATGGGGGTGCTAAAATCATCATCATCATCATAATCATTGTAGTCGTAGCAATTAACAAACAGCAAGTAGTTAACATTATTATTATATAGCGTCATGATCACATAATCACATCAATAAATTTCTATTTAATACTAACAAATAATTCTTGTTAAAAGCCTTAAAGCCCACATAGTTCCAGGATCATGTTTTCTTAAACATTCAATACACATTTCCAATAAAGTATTACGATCTTCTTGACTTGTATCGCCCTGTAATAAATTAGTTAGAACTTGACAAGCATTTTGAGCAATGTCCTGATCTATTATTGTTGAAGATAATGATGTTGTTGATGACGATACAGGAGAAAGAGTGTTTGCTGAAGCAGTAGTGGTGGGAGATGAAACTTCCGAGTTCATCAAAGCAGGGATTGAGATTGATGATTCACATAATAAACGCCATAATAATTGATGAGCTTTAAATGATACATGAGGAACAGTCTAAATATACATGTGAAAACGAAAATAAACAAATGTAAATATTAAAATTTTTATAATAGATTTTTTTTGTAAAATTATTACCGCAGTGCTTACTCTAGTACTTGACATAGTGGATTGAACCAAAGTTCTTATTAATAAATAAGTTTGAGTCTCTATGAAACTGGTAGGCATTTTCATCAATTTCTGAATTAGATAGTCTCGTTGTTCTTGATTTAAATGGTCGGAAATATCAATCAGTACTTGACAAACACCATGAACAATGCTTCGGTGTTGATTTCCATCAAAAGGTGCCCAAATAATATCTAATTCGTGTGATGTTAATGATTTAGTGTGTATCAAAAATGTTAAAATATCTGTAGAACGTTGAACTATTTCCAAATGAATATTAGAACCAAATATATATTCAAGAATTTGATGTTCGCGTAATTTCTCATTAAGGAAACTATAAAATATAATAATAATAATGACGATGACAATGATTTTATTGTAAACATTGATTTAATATAATCAATATACTTCTTAAATAAGAATATTAAGAAATAATAAATACCGATGAATTTTTTCAGAAGGATTTTCCTCCTCTAATGGAATATTATCATCTTCACCATCAATACTTAAACTTCTTTTACGTGAATTATTAGTTCTTCTTTTATATTTTTTCAAAAATTTGGCTTGTTTAAGACCTAATAAAAGAGCTTCTTTGATTTCATTTAGGCCAGTCAAACGTAAATCCAATCTTGAAGTTTTCAATAATCGAGCAGCTATATCAATTTTTAGTTGAGAACCTATAAGAATTTGTTGTTCATCAGATACCTCACGATACCGAATGTCAGTAACTTCGTCGTCATCTTCATCAGATGATAACATTTGATGATAATTTCTGTCATAATCTCTTATAGATCCAGCAATGGAAGAAGGTAAAGTGAGTATCATAGAGGTAACCATATGTACAATATTTGGAATTAATTTTTTATCTTGGCGTATTAGCCATTCTTCAGGAATATTACGAATATGATTTTGAACACATTGAGCGATCTTAAATACAAACTGTCTGAAATCCACATTGTTAGGGACGTAAGGACCAATCTAAATAGAATAAGTAAATGAAGTAATTAATATGATTAAATAGATTATTTATTCTCTTTGAAAAGAGGAACAATCCCAAAAAAACAAAAACAAAAACCTTGTGGACTATTCGGATTATTCCATGGAGATCTTTGAGATCGAGGTTATTGTAGTAGGAAAAGGAATTTCGTTGGGGATTTGCTTCATCGAAGTGACCAAGAGACCGTAGTATGACATCTAACCCACCGTGGCTGACGAAGGAATGTATGGCTTCGTATTGGTATTGTGATATTCGTTGATCCAACTTTTTAATATATATTTTGATATAGAAGCAATTCCATTAAAACTTTATCAGCACAAGTTATGAAAGATAAACCGCCTTTGCATTTTATAAAATCTTCATTTTTTGTCTTGAACCTGTTCCATTGCAATCACATCACTAGTACCGTCATCATATTCCACTATCTACATAACATTAATATAATATACGAGTAAGTATTAATTTTGATGATAATATTAATATCAATAATATGAATAATTAATTTACAAACCTCTTCATTTTCGCCAACAATTCCCATCATCACAGTGTTGACACCGACATCTAACCGCCGAGAATCGAATCTACTATCAAATCGACGATAAAATGGGGCATTTTCATCTCCTAGTATTCGATATATAGCATCTTGCATGATTTCTGACAAAGGAAATTCTTCGTGGTTAACGTTCATTTCTTCTGGTTTCCTAATGAGGTGAATGGCGATATCCAGGACTTTTATTAAAAACATAGAGATTATGTTAGCAATTGAATTTCCTTGTGTAGTGGTTATTGTGGAATAACTATAGTTATAGTTGTCATGATTAAGTATATTGTTTGATTGTTTGACAGATTAATGAACGAATGAATGAGAAAAAAATTTTAAAAAAATTAATAATAACAATTAATAAAAATAAAAATATTTCATTATATTTCTACATGATAGATAATCTATCAAGTACCTTCTATTTAAAAGTACCAATGCATATTTTGGAAACCATTCTCTGTATAAAGCATCAATTAGATGTTGATTAACTTCAGAGTCTTTATGACCCATTAAAATAATATCGATAGTTTTGGTCAAAGTTTCAACTGTTCTTGATGGATTTGGTACTAATTATAAAAAGTTATATAATTAATTAATCAATCATTAATAAATAATGATAAATAGAGAATATCCTCGCATAAATAATGAACAATTCATTATTTTTAAATTTACAAAACCTTCTTTGATATCAACTAAATATTTTTCAAAATCTAATGTTGAATTGTTATCTTTGGGAAATCGTCTTGAACTATTCTTCTTGTGGTTATTGGATAATGATAAGTTATTACATGGTTGTTGACCAGGTTCGCTATCATCATCAATTTCATCAGACCCATTATCATCATCATCTGATGAAGACATAGTTTGTCGGTTTTTATCATCATTATTACTTCGACTACGATTGGAAGAAGGTTGTTGATGTTGTTGCTGTCTTGATTTTTCAGAAGTCAATGCAATTCGTTTCTTAGGATGTTCGTAATCACCATCACCATCACCATCGGTATTTTCTTCATCTCTCTCCTCGTCCTCGTCGTCCTCTTCCTCTTACTCCAACGATGCCATTGTTTGTTATTCCACAAAGTAGTACATCTTACAATGAAGAATATGGATTAATGCATCAAACTGCATGTGTGCTTTGTGCATTAAAGAATAAACTTGCCAATCTAAAAAAATGGTATGAAGATTTTCAGCATAAGATACCTAAGATTACTGCAACAAGCTCATCACAACTTCATTTTCCATATATCAACTTCATAACCATTAAAGGTGAAACTTTTGAACTAACATATAACCAAGAACTGCCAAGTCATCATCTTGTATTTGAGGCAACTGCTCAAAATATTGCATCATCAAGAGATATCAAGGTTACTATCAAATTTACCAAAAAAGACTCAAGGGAATCTTGCAATTTATCTGAAAAAATTGAAAATGCACCTAAATTGGAGAATCATTTTGACTGGTACATGACAATTAAAGATTTTTCAGAAGCATGTTTTGAGCATAATATTAAAGTGCAAGCATAACCACAAATTACATACAAAAAGATAAAATAATTTCTTTTTTTTATCACAATAATCTTTATTGTAATGTGGATAATAGTAAGATTACTATAGTATTTGTTTATTCCTATGGTTGGGAATTTTTCTTGCTTTCAGCTTCATCATCAAATAATAAAATTATTATCAAAGCATTAATCAGACCAATTCTTTTTTCTGTTGTTGCTGTTTTCATATAATTAACATTGGAATAATCTCTGTTGTATATGAATGATTAGATTAAGGGTCATCAATACTCAATCTGAAATCATATAAAATCATGAATTCTGGCTCAGACCCAAAATCCCAGTATTGCAATTTGAATAGGAATGACAATTATATCTGAATTGGTATGTAAATTCTACTCCAAAATGAATGCAATCTTTTTCACCAGTTAAAGAATTTTATATATTGTGAGATAGTAAAATAAGGACCGATAGAGAGG
>CAUDNR010004195.1:45399-61487 GCA_958430865.1 Entrophospora sp. SA101 | reverse complement strand
CGTGAGATTCAAAATATTGTAACACGAAAATTATTGTTGCACTTCTGAGCATAACTTTCAAATTTAAAAAATCTATGGAAAGAAAAATCGAGACAAATTTTTTTTAGATTAATAGACTCCCCTTTTAAAGCTGAATTGAATGGTGGTAAGTTTTTTAAAATCCAATGTATGGATTACATAATATTTCAAAAATTTTAACTTTTGAGTATAGATGATCCGCACTGTATCATAAATGCGCATATAATAAATAAGTAAATGGCATGTTTAAATTTTTTTTCCTGGAAATGTTATTAATAAATAAATATCTATAAAAAACATAGCTAAACCCTTATGCATAACATACTATGCATGGCACATCACTAGTTACTATACAGTAATAGTGGAAGCAAAAATAGAGTAGTAACAAGTAAATTATATTCTCTTCAAATGGATAAGACTGACCATTTTGTTTTCAATTAACTTGTATTAATACAATTCCAACTCACAGGAGAATGAATCAAACGATCTGGAAGTCATGACAAATCAGATTGACTAGCATCTGATAAAATATTTGTAATGTAAATAGATGAAAAGATTAGCATGAATTTTAAAACTAAACATTAGAAAATTAATTGTATATATACTTACAATTATAACTATTGAAAATTGTGATTTTATCTGAATTAACAGGCTGTGGAAGATTTGTAAAATTAAAAATTCTACTAAACAGCATTTGGGTGAAAACTTGTTATATTGAAGGATCATATGGTATTTATCCATTGTTTCAAATTCTTTTCTAATTGATTTTAATTCTTTAAATTGTTCTCAAGAATAATTAAACATTTTTAAACCAGCTTTTGTATTCCTGAATGAATGCCTCCAAGAATAAATAATATCTTGAATCTTTTTTGCAATTGATCATTTATTTGGATCAGCATCCATACATTGACATGCTAATTTAATATAAAACTTTGGTGTGTTAGAGCATCCTGGCCTTAATCCTGTACATATACCTATTGCAAGAGCTGAATCATGATCCAAATTACTGAAGGGTCTTATACCAGTTGATATTAATGTCATGAACACACCAAAACTATATATATCAGCTGCCATTGTATATGGTTGACCATTTAGAACTTCTGGAGCAATATATGGCATTACCCCTATTGCACTATTTGATGGTGTTTGATTTACTGGAATTGATAACCCTAAATCTGAAATTAATATTCCACCACCTTCAGAAGTATTTATTATGATATTACTACTATGAAGATCACAATGAACAAGTTCTTTCTTATGGACATTGGATAAATCATTAATAACACTAGATAGAATCTCTATTTTTTTTTCCCAATTTATGTTTTTAAATTCTTTTTTAAATAATCATGAAGATTCCCTTATTTTGCATGATTCATTACAAATATAAAATCATTTGTAACTGGGTCCTTTGTTATTCCATAAAGTGAAATTATAAAACCATCAAGATGAAATTTAATATGATTTTTGAACTAAAAAAAAAACAAATATAATTAAATTCAGCAACGATATATAAAAAAACTTAATAATTATAAAGATATTTTTACCTCATTTAAAAATTTATTTTGAGACTTTATTAATCTTTTTAATACAACAATGGCTGGATTTTTTTATTGGCCTTATTATCTATATATCTAATACCACCTTTCCAGGTAGCTTTGTATATGGTTGCAAAACCACCTTTACCTATCTCTTTAAGATCTATGAATAAATAAGCAAATGTTTGATTTTGTTTTGTGCTTTAATTAGTTGAGCCAGATGATAACCATCATATATAAAACGGCCATTAATTTTATTTTTACCAGCACTTGTTAATTCATCAATGAATTCAAAATTGCATGGAAAGATTTTGAAAGCAAGTGTCAAATCTATGATGATTAATCAACTTATTACATCTTAAATCAGTCTTAAATTTTCAGATAGTTGTCTAAATACAATAAACTTAGGCCAATTACTTGAATCATTTTTAAAATATGAAAAGCCAATTTGGTTCCAAATTCAGCATAATTATATAATGGTGGTTTCACCAATAAATCAAACTTCAATTATTCTTCAAGAAGTCTTCTGCTGCTACTGAACAATTAATCAATAATTTGATGCTGTTTCCTGAAATAAAAGGTCTTCCTCATAAATTGGGATATTGAGATTCTGCTATTTTTTACTAACAATAATACAAGGGGTATAGAGTTTTATAATCATTCTCAGGGTATTTAAATGTTTGTGTTAAAAGTTCAGGCGGTATTATCAACAACAAATTTTTTGTACCACCACTAGTATTTAGATTTAGTTCATTCTAAAAAAAATAAAAGATGTCTTCCACTACTTCTCCTTCTCCTTCCTCTTCATCTTCTAACAAGAAAAAATTATCTGATCAAGGTAAGCAAAAGAAATTATAGGAAACTTGTTTTAAGAATTTCATTCTTTTAAATAATAATAATTATTATTATAAACATAATTTTTTGTGGTATTAAAATTTATTTTTAGAGGTGACTTTACAATTTAATGCATTGAAATCGGAATTACAGAATATAGCACAAAAACTAGGAGAACTAGAATCTGAATCTGAAGAACACAAGTACTTTTTTTTTTAGCAAAAAATATTTGAAACGAAATAAAATAAATAATAACTTTTTAAAGACAAAAGAAAAAAAAACCAAAAATTTGGAATAATCATAATCATCTTTTATTTAATGTTTACCCATTCATCTTATACCTAGAGCTGTGATTGATACATTGGCTCCATTAAGTGGTGATCGTAAATGTTTTCGACTTGTTGGTGGAGTATTAGCTGAACGGACTGTTAAAGATGTTTTACCAGCATTACAAACAAATTATGATATGGTAACTTTCTTATGTGTGTTAATTTATAATAATAACAATAATAATAGTAACAGGGGGATTTTTTTTTTTTAATTAGATTCAAGGTGTAATAGATCAATTAGTTAAAAATTATAAAAAAAAGGAAGAAGAATTTATTGCTTTTCAAAAAGATAATAATATTCGTGTCATCTCAAGGACATAACTGTAAACGAATGAGCTTTGATTATAGTTTAGTTTATAAAAATAAAAATAATAATTTATTATTATTATTATTATTATTGTTATTATTTAAATTTTATTTCCAAAATTTAATCAATTCTAATTAACCTATGAAAGAAAAATATTTGTTTTTTAGAAATTAAAAACCTCAAAGATATTATTATTGCTAATGCCAAGTATGATACTAACATATAACTTCCTGTCTTTAAAAGTTTCTTTACAATCACTTAAATTTATTCAAAGATCACATTGTATTATTATTATTTTGTAATTTAGACATGTTAACATATAAATAATTATTGGTCAATTGAACCATCCATTAACAATTATAATTATAATAAAATATAAAAATTTATTCTGTATCAAATATAGGGAAATTCTTATACATTCCATATGTTTATTTTCTACAGGGATTTTCCTGGTGGTTTTGATGAATCTTCTACCTTGCCATCTAAAATAAAAAAAAAAAAATTTATTTATTATAAATATACATATAAAGATAGATCTTGTATAAAAGTATTGGCATATACGCACCCTCAATCTAATGCACATTTAATACAGCCCAATATTAGCACAGCCCAATACATCCTTACCAGACCCAACTGTAGCAAGAATTTGTTTAGCCAAACCATTGTTACTGGTGAAATTGTTGAAAGTGTTAAAAATTGTCTTGTTACATCGAATGAAGATAGCTGTTGGATCAGCAACAGCAATCGAATCAAGAAATTAGAGATTAGGTAAGTTGACTAAAATGTCAATATCATCTTGAGCTATGCAAAATTTGTCTTCAGTGTTTTAAAACATATTGTTATGATTTCTACTAATGGTTTGTCGCATCAGCTTTACATCTATCTTGGACAGCCTTATGAACATCTGGTACACACCATCATCTTGGTGTTTGACAGATGCCAGTAGGAAATTGTATATATAAGGGATCTTCAAGTATTTTAAATTTTCTTATTGTATTGATCAGTTATAATTGATAAAGTACAGGTATTGCAATGTAAAAATTCTGATTTAATTTTATTTTAAAGATATCTCTTTAAATTCCAAATAAAAGCTTTTTCCTAAGGATTTATGGGAAATTATTTCAGACTATTATGTAGCTTCTGATGAACAATGAGCCTTAAACTTATTACCATCAAAGAAATCCAAAAAGTAAATCAATAATTGCAGAACTTGAATCAGCAACAATTAATCAAAATTTACATTGCTTTGTTCAAGTTGGGTTGATCGAAAAAATTTACCATATAATTTGTCAAATATGAATTTATGACTTTATATTATAATAGTAGAGATGGTTTAAAATGTGATCGTATCAACAAAATTCTTGTAATTCAGATCAATTAGTTGGTGGTTATAATCCGCTTGATTGGGATAAAAGTTATTTTTTTGAATCCAGATTCAAAAGAACTACTGATAGTTTTATTATAGAAATGTGCACAATTAAGTTATGCAATTAGGGAAAATTTTCAAAAAATACCAAATTATTAGAATTTATTTATACATCATCTATATAGGGAGGGTTGCATTGCATGGCAATGGTAACGCGACATAGCAATATCACAAAGGACTGTATGTAATATGGAATTTACTTTGGAGAAAAAAACAGACTCAGTTTCGAATTAATACAATAAAACCACTCTAGAGACAAAACTTTGACATCCATTGTTGTTCCCTTGAGAAATGAGTAGCCACAGGATAAAACCGCTATTAATTGATATATATAATAATAATAAACTTGCTGATTGAACTTTAGCCATTTAAGAATGCGATATTGTCTGGGGTCGCACCCCAAAATTAGTGCAAAATAATGTTCGTGCAATCAAAAATGATAAAATTTTATTATTTCAGTAAAATTTCAAAATGCCAACACAACAAACTCCAAATACTATAGACGATCTGTTACAATACATTTCATCTACTGCAGAACTTGATAATTTTGATACAATTAGTAAACAATTAGCTCCAACTTTAAAAGAAATCCAACCACAAGTTTTTACGCAATCTACTTCAGATGATAAAGATCCTCTTGAGCTTTTGGATCCAAGTACTTCCAGTTTAGCATATACTTATTTTTTGTAGGTTAACAAAAAATTAGATAGTTGTAATAAAATTTATAATCATTGTAATTTTTTTATTTTATTTTTTTAATTTTATTAGAGCTGCACGATGTCATACTGAAGATCCAAATCCCACACGTTTAGTACAAAATCTCATTCAATTCTTGTCTGTATTTGATTCCAGACAAGTTCATTTGGTGCCAGATAAATGTATGCATCTATATCTACATAGCTATATATCTACAAGTATATAGATTAAAATCAATTAATTATATATTATTATAGTTCTCCAGGTTGTTCAAGGACTTACTAGATTAGCAACAGCATACCAAAAAGTAAGGAGTTAGCCATAATAATACTAATGACTTTTTTTAAAAAAAAAGTATCAAAGTATCATCTATAATTATAGTCATCATCATCATCATAACCATCATCGTCATGAATGAATATTTTTAGATGTATTAATCATTAGTATTATTATTTTTGTAAATTAAAACAATTTTTAGAATTTTATAACGATTAAACCGATCGCAAATGCACTTTTAAGATATGCGCCAAGTCCTAAACATTTGACAAATGTTCATCAAGTTTTTATCAAGGTATAAATGATTACTAAAGCCCTTCTCTTGTTTATTTATTTATGTTATATTTTTTGAATTTATTGATTTTTAATTACAATTATGATTATGAAGGAATGTTTGCTTTCAAAATGTTATAAACAAGCTCTTCAAATTTTAGATACAGATATTACAGAGATAGAATTAGTGGTAATCTTTTTTTTTTTTCAAATATATGTTTTTATTGATTTGATCTATATTGATAGAATTTACCAAATTTACATTTTTATTATTTTTGTTCACTAATAACATTGAATTAGGGAACTGGTATAACTTATCAAGATCATTTGCTTTATCATTATTATGGTGCAATGGTGTATATAGGTTTAAAGAAATACGAACGTGCCTTGTATTTTTTAAAGTTGGTAAGGATTTTTTTTGGAGCAATAAATTTTCTATATAAAAGAAATAATTAAATTAATCCTTTTCTATAAAAAAATTAATAATTAATTGATTAATTAATTATAGGTAATATCTGCACCTGCAGTTAATATAACCAGCCAAATTCAATTAGAGGCATATAAAAAATTTGTTTTGATTTCACTATTGCTGCATGGAAATGTAAATATATTTTTTTTTTTTCAAGAAATATATTTTCCAAATATTGTTTATTATTTTATTATTTTAATTGATGATTATATTTTGTTAAAGATTGTGCCACTCCCAAAATATACAGCTTCTATAGTTTTTCGTTCAATTAAAAACCAATGTCAACCATATCAAGATTATGCATCAGCATTTGAAGCTTTGAGTGTGAAAAAATTGCGTATTGAATTCAATAAATCCATAGAAGTTTTTAAAAAAGTAATTTTTCAAGAAAGGTTTTTTTTATAAATAAAAATGTACTTTTATTAAAAAAAAAATTTTTTTTTTAGGATAATAATTTTGGGTTGGCCAAACAAACATTAGATGCAATTTATAGTCGCAATATTCAACAATTAACACAAACATATTTAACATTATCTTTAACTGATATTGCTGATACTGTTGGTTTGGAAGGTCCAAATGCACATAAAATTGCCGAAGGTTATGTTTTACAAATGGTGAATTGAATTTATTTTCTTAAAATAAGAAAATAATTCTTTTTTAGATTTAGATTTAGATTTATATAATTTTATTTTAATTAGATTGAATCTCGACAAATATTTGCAACTATTAGTCATTCTGATCAAAATGGTATGGTATCATTTCATGATGATCCAGATCGTTACAATACTTCAAATACAATCAGTAAGCTTGAACAACAAATAGACAAAGCTACCAGTGTCAGTGAACGCGTTATTAAGACAGATAAAATTATTGGTTGTAGCAAGGAATATCTCTCAAAGGTCAATAAAATTTATTTGGCAATAATAATAATTAATATTAGTATTAGTTTATTAGTAGTAATAATAATATATATTTTTTTTTTTTGATTCTTTCCAGAGCCAAAGTTTACATGGAAGTGGTATAATGTCTGGTGGTCCTGGCGATGATCCAGAATTTTTGGTTGGAGGTGGATTCGATAGTTTTGATGATGGGAAGTACATGGGATAAAAATCATGCATTACTTTATCATTAATGAAATAATAATTAAATTAATTTAAGATTTTAACCATAGTGCAGTGATAATGATAATATTATATATTTGTAAAGAAAGAATTAATCCTAAAAATTTTTATATACATTGATGATTTATTGTTGTTGTTGTTATTATTATTATTATTATTATATAATAAGATTTTAAAATTTCAGGATTACCATTCAATTTGGTTTTTTTTTTATCAAGACTTTTGAATGAAAGATTCCCTTTTTTTCGTGTTTTCTTTCTTTGCCTCAATTTTCTTTTACCCTTTTATTGCTCCTCATTGTGAATAAAAAAAGGAATTTCATTCAAATTGATATTGATATTAATTACTTTTTAAGATTATTCCGCTAGAAGAAATAAGTGTTGTTTGTATCATTAATTTTTCAAGTTAAATAACATTAAAATCGACTATATTTAAATATATAATTTTTTTAAAAATAATTAAATAAAAAAAAAGAAAGAAAAAAGGTAAAATTTTTTATCCCATCGATATATCAAAATCAAATGATATAACTTACAAGAAATTTGGCTACAAAATAACTATTACTACTCTCAAATTCTGATGCTGTTGTTACTGTTGTTATTGTTGATTTTGATGCTGAAACATTGTTGTCATTAATTAAGGTAGCACTAGTAGCAACGTTGGCAACTTTGGCCACTTCAGCAACTTTAGCAGATGATGACATATAATCATGATGAAAATGATGGTGGTGGTGAAGAAGATGACGATAATGAGGCTTGTTTGAAAAATCTTGACAAACATCGCGTAGACGTTTATTATTCAATTTTGTTTCTATCTTCATACCATTATCATCTATATCATATAATGTTATTTCATAATTAACATCTCTATTATTTACTTCGCATTGAAGATCATCTATTCTTTTAGCTAAGACATAATTTGCCTGAGAATTAGGAAAAGGGTTGGTTAGAAATCAACAATAGTAGTAATAATTTTAATTTTAATAATAATAACAATAATAATAATAATATCGTATACAAACGTATGCGTCAGTTGCTGCATATTCTTTTTGAGCCTCGCTAAGAAAATTAGATGACCAATTGCTCATTACAATATGACGAGGTTTTGCTATTTCATGATTTAACTTGTAATTTAGAGAAAACAATTTCATACTTAACACAGTTTGTAAGATTATTAATAAAAAAGTAAAATAAATTTCTACATTAGTTACAAAATTCAATCCAAAAACAACATACCAAAACTTCCACCATTTTAGATAACTTTATAATTCTTGATCTTCTATTTAGGAAATGTTCTTGTTTGACTTGTAAACAAAGTGAACTCAACTCCAATAAACTTTTGCATTTTATATTGTGACCTTTGAATAATCTTCTCGCGTCGTTATTTATATTACAACCAAGCTTATAAATATCTTTACTTTCCAAGATTTTATATAGAATTGATGGTATTAATTTCATACGAGCAATGTGAATTAGGTAAATGTTGGAGTCATCACACAGTTGTATTAAAGAAACTTTTGAATCTCGTATGAATGGATTCCATTCCAGATCTAATCCAAATGTTTGAGAACTTATTCACGAATGTGCATGCATATAATAATAATATTATTATTATTAGATTAAAAAATAATGCTATAAAATCACTATTTAAAATAATTGATGATGATGATGATGATGATGATGATGATAATAAACCTATTTTCATATAGCCATTCATTTGCTTGTTGCTCTGAGCTAGTGTACTTTAAAATGTATTTTTTATCTTTCTTATATGATAAAATAGGTAGGTTTGATTCCTCTGTTGTTGCAATAGTTGCAGGAATTGGATGTATTTGTTGTATCGATGATGATGATGACGGCGACGACGACGACGACGACGATAATGATGACGATGGCGATGAAGCCAATGCAACAGTAGAAGCTAGTTTGGTAGTAGAAGATTGAAAATCATCAATTTTATTGCCATTAATTCCCAAAGCAACTTGCCCAAAATATCTTTTTTTGCTGATTATAAAAATTTCAAATTTTCTTATATCGTTTCTTTTTATTTGTTGAAAAACATTGATATTTCTTTTTTATGTTTACAAATGATAATAATAATAAATTATAGTTAATTGGTATTTTGCTTTAAGAAATAAAATAAAATTAATTTTTTTACCTGAAACACCTGAAAACATTCATCATTAATTTTAAAAAAATTTTTTTTTAAAAAGTCGCGTTTATTTGTTTATTATAAAATTTTTTTCCAAAACAAGTATAATTACATTTATAATGTCACGAGTTTCCAAATAAAAAAAATTTGTCGCAGTAGAGAGAGAGAGATTATAAAAAATACCACCCATTAAAAATTCAAAACTACAAAAGCAAATTATTTGTTTGACGCGCTCGTATAATAAATAAGGAAATCCGTTACACAAGAATGGAAAATAATAATCAAATTTTTGGCTGTATTGATTGGCTAATTCAAATTTCACGTGGATTGCAAATGCATTTGTTTTACAAATCATTAATTTAAGCAAAATAATCGGCAAATCTTTGTAAATAAAAAATACATGACCTTCACAAATTTTTTCAGTTTATAAAAATAATAATAAAAATAAATTTTCTCTCTCTATCAAAACACTGCAATGGAAAATTTTTTTGAAGAGGAATATGAGGTAAATCATTATATATAATAAAAAATAATAAAGAAGAAAGAAAATTATGATTTTTTGTTAATATTCTTTTTCCCTCAGAAAAATTTCATTTTAAAGATTTATTACTAATTTGTGAAACTCTTTGTATATTATTGCTTTATTGCTTTATTGATATATATACACGTATTTGCATATATGTAAAGGTTGAACAAATTGTAGATGAAAAAACTGTAAAAGTATGCCGAATTTTGAATTTGAATTTAAAAATGATTTTTTTTACTAATTTACATTATTATTTATTATACATGCACAGGGAGTTTTATTTTATTACATAAAATGGGAGGGATATGATCATTCTTATAATACTTGGTAAAGTATCGTTATTATCATTATGGTAAAATGAGTGTAATCTGTATAAATGGATATATGTAGTATGGAAGTAAATCCATGATTTTGAGAAATCTAGATCTGCTTCATTTAAAGTAACCATCTATTATAATTGATGTTTTATAACTTTAAAGAAATTTTCATAAAGTAAATATGTCCATGTTTCTAATATGAAAAAGATCTAATGCTCAAAATTGGCCAGGCGCAGCTTCTCTCAATTTACCATTTATGCTATTAATTCTACTTTATTACGATTATTATTATTATATTGCAAGATTGATTGACTAATTTTCATAAATATTCATTAGGGAACCATATGAACATCTTACTAATTGTACAGAACTAATTAAACAATTTAAAGGTGAGAAAAAAGTAAAGCCAGTTAAAAAGAAATCTAGATTGTCAAAACCAAAATCAAAACCAAAACCATTTTCTTTTGAAGAATTGCTTATAGTAAGTGTGTGAGAGAAAAAGCTTTTAAATATTTTCTGCTCCTCAAATATTATATCATCTAATCCGCATATATTTATTTACACACATGTACTTTATTTAGACAAAAAGTCAAACCAAAGGCGTTCTTGAATTTGAAGCTTTCCTAAATAACAATGTTAAGGATGGACCAATGATTCCTGTTATCAATGAGATAGATGATGAAGGACAACCTCCAAATTTCACCTATGTTGACTATTACATATATGGAAACAAAGTCCCCAAACCAGATGTTTTAAAATGTGGCTTAGTAGGTTGTGATTGTGAGGGTGGACATTGTAAAGGGAATGAATGTAAATGTTTAAAAGAACATAATCTAGGAAAATTAAACTATGAAAGATCATCACAAAAATTACGTCTGAAGCCAGGAAATGCAATATATGAGTGCAACTCTAGCTGTTCTTGTGATGCTAATTGTCATAATAGAGTGACTCAACGTGGACGTACAGTACCATTAGCAATACAAAGATTCATGGAGAAAGGTTGGGGTGTTGTAGCAATGAAAGAAATACCATCTGGTATTTTTATTACATATTATTATGGCGAGCTGATAACCACAGAGGAGGCAGATATAAGAGGTGCAACATATGATGAAGTTGGAAGAACTTATTTGTTTGATCTTGATTTCACATCAGAAGACGAATTAAATCTTTATACAATAGATGCCAGTAATTATGGCAACATATCACATTTCTTAAATCACTCATGCGACCCTAATCTAATTGTGGTGCCTGTGGTGAATGATAATGCTGATATAAGACTGCACCACATTGCATTTTTTACAAAAAGAGATATTAGAATCGGTGAAGAGTTAACATTCAATTATAATGGATCGCTTGAATATCCTGATGAAAGTACTAGTTATATAGCAGAAGATGATAATAATTTTAAATATAAATATATTTGTAAATGTGGTGCTGAAAAATGTAAAGGTTATTTTCATTCTTGAAATATTTTTTTGGTTTATATAAAAAATTCAATGATATATTAGTAGTGATTAAATAAATATAGAAATAAATAATAAATTTTGCTTCTTAAATAAATATACTACTGTAAATATATTTTTTGACGTGAATATATACGACACTAAAAAAAAAAAATAGTAATTCAGAACATGATTGTAATATATATATGCAACTTACATTATCTGGGTTAAATATAGAGAATACCAGCCAGTGGAAAACGTTTTTTTAGAGCAATGTCGACATTAATGGACCTAAGGGCGCAAACACTTGAGGACTACTAATATGGCATAGCAACAATAGGATCACCAAATAAGGTTACCTAATACTAGGTTATTTTTTTGATTTAACTAATTCAGGTTGGTATTACTTAAAAAGGAAAAAGATAAACAATTACGAGCAAATCTTTCCAACAGTTACGACATAGCCGTAACTATTATTTATAGTTCGGTAATATGTCTGCAGCAGCATATCCAAGTTAACTGGGAAGGTTAAAGTTGTCAGTTTAAAAGATTATCACAAAGAAAGATATTATAACCAAAATACTTGTATGTTTAACATAATGTTAGCACGACGTTGACTAACTTGTGCTTTTTTTAATATTTATTATCACGTGTCGTGTAATGTCAAATTATAGTTTCAAAAAGTTGAGAGGAATATTTAGCAAATTAATCAAAAAAGCAATCGAAATTTTCACATGGAATAAATAAAAGGTCAATTGTCCACGTAACTGATTATACTTGCGTTAGTTCGCAAAAGGGTTTAAGAAATATCCATAATTTTTAAAAGATAAAATCAATGTGTGAAATCAATATTTTTTTTTCAACAATTGTAATATTTGTTTATTTTTGATATAGACACATACGCTTGAAAAAATTGTTTGTATCATCGGTTGATGGTGTAATAATCACATATATATGCAGGATGGACGATAGATCGATCAAGATTCTTTTTCTAAAGCAAAAAATATTTCACAATGCATTAAAAATAATAATTGTTGTATCTTCCTTAACTTATTTTTTCTTGTTTGGTGATTTTAAGGAATCGAATTTCCGACACGTGTATCGGTAGGTAAATTGCCATTTTTCACCATTACCATCGGACCCGGAATGCTCAGATATTTTAAGAAATGGCAATTTGGTTAAAATTCAATTGGAGCTCAGATTGATGACTTGCCGCAGTACTTTTGTTGTTGATGGAACAAAGGAAAAGTCTGTAATGGGAAAATTAGCAGACGTTTTAATGGCTACTTATCGGACATGAGAGATTGTCTTGAGATTAATGAAACTCGGTTTTAAAAATACAAAAGTTGGCGAGACAATACAGAAAATCGCATAAATTTATGGCACAAATTCTGTATAACAATTCAGATGTAGTGAAAAGTGACAAGAAGATAGAGGACGAAGAAATTTAAAATTATTGGCTGCTAACTTAAAACCAAGAAGAAGAAGAAGTGGAGAACAAGGAGAGGTAGCTTCTGCTGCGCAATATTAAAGGTATGATAGATGTAAATATATATTTCCTTCTTTTTTATTACCTCTCTCCTTTTCACTTTCTCGCTTTATTGCTAAAGTTCATTTTTAAATATTGTTCGAAAGGTTAATTTGCTGGAAAAGACTTAATGACATGCCTATATGAAAAAGCAACAAAGTCCAGGATGTGAATCACATAAAAAATTCAAATTAATACGTTTTATAAATCTAATATGATGTTAATATGTTAATATTAATGTGTAAGAAATGAGTAGTAACATTTGATTTGCCTTTCATCAATATTTTAAAATAAATGGTAGATTCTCTAGCAAAAGGTAGCTTAAAGTGCCCATATGACCAAAAATTGAGATTTTTGCATAATACATATTTATACAGTGCGGATCATCTATACTCAAAAGTTAAAAATTTTGAAATATTATGTGATCCACGCATTGGATTTTTAAAAAACTTACCACCATTCATTACCTTAAATTTTTGACCTGTTTTAATATTATTAATGTATCTTCTGAATTGAAAAAATTATTAATATTTTTAAATAGAAAAGGATAATAATAATAATAACTTGTGGCTTGAATAAAACGAATAATTCGAATAAACGAATAATTATAAAACGAATAAAGAAATCCCCCAAATAATTCGAACTAATACTAATACTAATATTAGTATTCGAAATAATTTGTATTATTAACATTACGAATAGAAACTCTAGCTCAACTCAAAAAAAGATTTTTAAATTCTCATAAATATCCGAGGAAATTTCACATAGTCAAACTCCACTTCAACGAATCTTATTACGTGATTAGTAATTTGTTATAACGAATTTTAAATGAACTATTTTCAATGGCCTGCAAAATCGTGATCTTATTACTGAATTTTATTTCAATTGTTTTTAATTGATTTTTCATTTTTTCCGTTGATTTAGATGAATAAAAGCCAGTGATATAAAATTACGGATATATACTACTAAGCAACATGCTATTATTACGTGGGTTTCTACAAATTTGCGTAAATACGTAATCAAATACTTAATATATTTATATAAATAAAAAAAATTCTATTAGCTATATTTATTTTTTTTTCAAATTTATTTTTTATCAATTATTTGAAATACTTCTAATTCATCATATTTACTACCACTTATTATATTAATGTCATTATAAGAAGATGAACTTTCCACAAGAATATTATTATTTGATTGAAAACGAAGATCATGACCACCACCAAAAACAGCTAAATATGAAGAATGACAGCGAATTGCATTATGATTCTTAATAACATAACTAAACTTTGCAGTATAAATATCATTTCTATCACTAATGTTAAAAATATAACTTTCAGTTGTACTTTTCCATATACCAGCTCCATTATTTAAATTCCAATCAAGTGGATTATAACCTCCTACTAATTGATCTGAATTTTGTATTTTGCCAACTACAAGAGTTTTATTGATATTATGACATTTTTGACGAAATATAGTTCCACTTAAACCATCTCTACTACCACAATATATAAGTTTAAATTCGTATTTAAGATCTCTGAATGAATTATATTGTGGGATTTTTTTATCAATCCAGTTTGCAAAAAGCAAAATAAGCTCTTGGTTAATTGTTAATGATTGAATTTTTGGAATTCTTGATGGTAATAAATTCAAAGTTTGCTGGTTAGCATCCATTATATAATGATGTAAAAGGTCATTCCAAAATAACTCTGAAAAAAGCTTCTGATATGTAATAATTTTAGAACAAAAATCCTTTAGGAATATCTTGAAATCTTATTAGAGGAATAAATTCTTTTAATGTATTTTCCATATCAACAAAATTTTGTGGTGACCAATTTTTAATTTCACTGTTATTGATCTCTGTATGCCTTGCTAATACCCATTTAAGAATATTTTCCCAAATAACTATTTCATCAATACAAAAATCATCCCTTTTAAGAATCTCCAATAAAGTTGGTTTTTCTAATGATTTAAATTCACTTGACTCAAATAATTTTTTACAAAATTTATTTAAGAAAATACTTTCAAATTCCATAAATTGTTTGTTAGAATAAACTGATTGTAAAATTTTAACTGGATTTTCTTTTATATAATCCTCACATTTTTCAATAAAGTAGTTCATTGTATAATTGTAAAGCCACTCAAGATCAAGTTCATCAGCTGCAATTAATATTTGCAAAATATCAACTCCAGTATAATTATCTAATTCTATATTACATGTATACAAGAATCTTTCAAAATAAATAAATGTTATTATTATAAACTCAACAATAATAATTAATTAACAATTTAATTTAAACTTACTTGAGAATAGGGTCAAAAGCTTTTTCACTAATATTGGCTTTTTCAATAATATAATACCCGTTTTTCTTTGTTGCATTAGTTAATGCATTTCTAAAAAATGGACAATGTGCACATATGATAGATGTATGTGCATGAATTTCTTTAATGTTTGGTTCTACACCAAGATATATTTTTACATCATAAAAATCTTCTGTATTTAATAATCTTTCGTTTTCATTAAAATATTTTTCCAAAATTGTTGAATCCATTTGGTCAAAAGGTAGTTTAATAATAAATTTTTTTAAGTTGCAAAGTATGTTACACATATGTTTGATTTGTAATATGGTGCAGATCATCTATAATCATTAATTGCTTATAGTAACAATTGGTCAACTTCAAAATACTAAACAAAAAAAAAATTATATCATTTTAAAAAATTTAACCGATAAGTTTTATTGTTCATGACTCGAGCTTCAAAAGTTATCGGCTGGTTTTTTCTTAAACTGAAAATTGGCAGAGCCTTAGCATTTTGAAAATTCCGAATTTTGTTATACATT
>CAUDNR010004195.1:28549-45389 GCA_958430865.1 Entrophospora sp. SA101 | reverse complement strand
CCGATAACTTTTGAAGCTCGAGTCATGAACAATAAAACTTATCGGTTAAATTTTTTAAAATGATATAATTTTTTTTTTGTTTAGTATTTTGAAGTTGACCAATTGTTACTATAAGCAATTAATGATTATAGATGATCTGCACCATATTACAAATCAAACATATGTGTAACATACTTTGCAACTTAAAAAAATTTATTATTAAACTACCTTTTGACCAAATGGATTCAACAATTTTGGAAAAATATTTTAATGAAAACGAAAGATTATTAAATACAGAAGATTTTTATGATGTAAAAATATATCTTGGTGTAGAACCAAACATTAAAGAAATTCATGCACATACATCTATCATATGTGCACATTGTCCATTTTTTAGAAATGCATTAACTAATGCAACAAAGAAAAACGGGTATTATATTATTGAAAAAGCCAATATTAGTGAAAAAGCTTTTGACCCTATTCTCAAGTAAGTTTAAATTAAATTGTTAATTAATTATTATTGTTGAGTTTATAATAATAACATTTATTTATTTTGAAAGATTCTTGTATACATGTAATATAGAATTAGATAATTATACTGGAGTTGATATTTTGCAAATATTAATTGCAGCTGATGAACTTGATCTTGAGTGGCTTTACAATTATACAATGAACTACTTTATTGAAAAATGTGAGGATTATATAAAAGAAAATCCAGTTAAAATTTTACAATCAGTTTATTCTAACAAACAATTTATGGAATTTGAAAGTATTTTCTTAAATAAATTTTGTAAAAAATTATTTGAGTCAAGTGAATTTAAATCATTAGAAAAACCAACTTTATTGGAGATTCTTAAAAGGGATGATTTTTGTATTGATGAAATAGTTATTTGGGAAAATATTCTTAAATGGGTATTAGCAAGGCATACAGAGATCAATAACAGTGAAATTAAAAATTGGTCACCACAAAATTTTGTTGATATGGAAAATACATTAAAAGAATTTATTCCTCTAATAAGATTTCAAGATATTCCTAAAGGATTTTTGTTCTAAAATTATTACATATCAGAAGCTTTTTTCAGAGTTATTTTGGAATGACCTTTTACATCATTATATAATGGATGCTAACCAGCAAACTTTGAATTTATTACCATCAAGAATTCCAAAAATTCAATCATTAACAATTAACCAAGAGCTTATTTTGCTTTTTGCAAACTGGATTGATAAAAAAATCCCACAATATAATTCATTCAGAGATCTTAAATACGAATTTAAACTTATATATTGTGGTAGTAGAGATGGTTTAAGTGGAACTATATTTCGTCAAAAATGTCATAATATCAATAAAACTCTTGTAGTTGGCAAAATACAAAATTCAGATCAATTAGTAGGAGGTTATAATCCACTTGATTGGAATTTAAATAATGGAGCTGGTATATGGAAAAGTACAACTGAAAGTTATATTTTTAACATTAGTGATAGAAATGATATTTATACTGCAAAGTTTAGTTATGTTATTAAGAATCATAATGCAATTCGCTGTCATTCTTCATATTTAGCTGTTTTTGGTGGTGGTCATGATCTTCGTTTTCAATCAAATAATAATATTCTTGTGGAAAGTTCATCTTCTTATAATGACATTAATATAATAAGTGGTAGTAAATATGATGAATTAGAAGTATTTCAAATAATTGATAAAAAATAAATTTGAAAAAAAAATAAATATAGCTAATAGAATTTTTTTTATTTATATAAATATATTAAGTATTTGATTACGTATTTACGCAAATTTGTAGAAACCCACGTAATAATAGCATGTTGCTTAGTAGTATATATCCGTAATTTTATATCACTGGCTTTTATTCATCTAAATCAACGGAAAAAATGAAAAATCAATTAAAAACAATTGAAATAAAATTCAGTAATAAGATCACGATTTTGCAGGCCATTGAAAATAGTTCATTTAAAATTCGTTATAACAAATTACTAATCACGTAATAAGATTCGTTGAAGTGGAGTTTGACTATGTGAAATTTCCTCGGATATTTATGAGAATTTAAAAATCTTTTTTTGAGTTGAGCTAGAGTTTCTATTCGTAATGTTAATAATACAAATTATTTCGAATACTAATATTAGTATTAGTATTAGTTCGAATTATTTGGGGGATTTCTTTATTCGTTTTATAATTATTCGTTTATTCGAATTATTCGTTTTATTCAAGCCACAAGTTATTATTATTATTATCCTTTTCTATTTAAAAATATTAATAATTTTTTCAATTCAGAAGATACATTAATAATATTAAAACAGGTCAAAAATTTAAGGTAATGAATGATATGTGGAGAAGAAGAGACTTTATTCTTGTCCATAATTTTTTAATTATCCAATATCTACTGAGATTAATTAGCCCAGAAGTATAAATTCATACTGAGCGAACTTAATTTTCCTTTGCCTTTACTTTCACTTTGTTGTTGATCTCATTTGTTGATTTTTCTTCAATTAACTCTTGATTAATATATTCTTCTTTATTCTCATTAAATGTACTAATTGCTATTCCAGTTTAGTAACATCATTCCCTCTCTATTTGCTGATTTCTTGGCTTTTTAAAAACATAAATAGTCAACTTACCAAACGCGGGTACATACATAACATACGTCCACTCTATGATAGTTCTTTGAAATTTTATTATATTCTTAAAAATGACTGAGAAATTTATAATCATTTTATTTTCATTAATGATTATATAATTATATTAATTATTTATATATATATATATATAAAGCAATTATTTTACCTAATAAACGATTAGAAATGGTAGAGATTCAAGAAGTGTTGGAGAAACAATGAAAATGAAAATCCAAAAAAAAAAACGTAATGATGGAGATGTAAAATATCCGCCTTTACTTATTGAATTAAAAAATTTGCCAAGATGCAGAATATTAGTAGTGGGAGATGTAAAAACAGGTGCTTTAGCTGCGCCTAAAGCTACTGCAACGGCTCAAAAAACTGAAGTGAAAAACTTCAAGAAATTGAACAATTGATGATTCAATGAATGTAAACTAAATACATCTTTTTTTTCGATAATTAAGATCAGATGTTCAAAAGGTTTCATTTACACCCAATTATCTACGTTAACAACTCCATTGTAAACATTTATAAGGAATCAATGATTTAAATTATTATAATCATTCAATGATTAATTATCTAATAAATCAAAATAATCTTATGTTGAAAATGGCTTAAATACATCAGAGAAGCATTTTCTTTTTCAAATAAATGATATCATCGCCAGATTTTTTTTTAGTGGAATGAGCTTTAAAGCTTTTAACATCTCCTCCACCTATGCCGACTTTGATTTTTCCATCATAATAATCATAATAACAATATATTACTATTACGTCTGATATAAGATTTAACCCATCCTTTATCAGTCAATGATAAAATAATTAAGTCATTTGGAAATGTTAAATTTTCCGTTCGAAAATTCTTAATATTAATTCACATTGCCTTTTTAATAGTATCTTACTAATTAGATTTACCGACTGCAGAAATTTTTTAAAATGATAAATTGAAATTTGACATTTATTTTAAATAGAAAATTAATATAATGCTTATAAATGCTATATATAATATAATAATTTTTAATAATACAGAGTAAATTATTTTAAATAAATTAATTCTTTTTTACTATTTTATAAACTTCACATTCTTCTATTAAATGGACTTGACTGGGTTTATTTTTAAGTTTTAAATCATATTCATAAGAAGGATAGTAACCCAAATAATAATAAGGTTTATTATCAGTGCTATTCAATATCTGTAAATCCACAAAATTCATAGTAATTTCGTGAAAATTTATATTCTCTACATTCATACTAATCACTTGTTGATCATGAAATATTGCATATTTAATATCAATGACTCTACTTAATATTGAATTATTTATTTGATTTTCATCAATCTTAAAAATAAAACTTTCATCTGTTTCGATCCAATATAGTGAATCTGGAGATTCTCCACTTATATTCCAACAAACTGGATTATATCCACCAACTAATTCTCCTGTATCTTTAACTTTCACAATGACTACAGTCTGTTCAATATTATAACATTTTTCTTCAAAGACAGATCTAGAAAAGCCATCTCGAGTACCTTGAAGAATTAATTCAAATTCATAAGATACATCATTTTTGTCAATCCAACTTGAAATTAAACGTTTTTTTTTTAAATTTAATAAAGTTACTGTTCTTGTTCTTGGATCTTTTTGAAGTAATAATCTTGGTTGCCATTTATTATTGCCAAGATAATATTCAAATACTTCTTTATAAATTTCTTCATCAAAAAAACTTTTAAATGGCTCGATTTTATTGTGAAAATCAGTTAAAGCAATTTGATTGAATCTTATCAATGGAATAACATCTTTTAATATCTTCTTCATCTTGATAAAATCATCTTTGTTCCACACTGAAATATCCTTTTCAAATTCTTCACTTTGTCCCATTCCCCATTGAATAGCACGATCCCAAATACTAATTTCTTTTACTTCTAAATCATCTCTTTCCAATATAGACACAAGTGTTGATTCTTCAATATCAACAAAATCATCAGATTCAAAATATGATTCTGGATTATCACTAATTAATTCATCAAAATAATCATGAAGTAAGTTGAATGATTGATGATGTGATGAAATTTTATGAACATAAACTAAATTCTGTTGAATCCATTCTTTCTTTTTGATGATCAAGTGATTTTGTAAATCTTCAATTAATTCATTAAAGCCTAATTCATCACATGCCTCAAGAAGTTCAAAGTTTTCATTTTCATCCAGATTATCTATATTAATGGTCCCATTGTAAATATATCTATAAAATAAGTAATTTTAAATTATTTATAATTAATCATTCAATTAATTAATTGATCAAGCTAAAATAATCTTACATTAAAAGAGCCTCAAATACATTTGGAGAAATATATTTTTTTTCAAATAAAATGATACCATCATCAGATTTCTTTGCCCAATTATTTGATAAAGCAGCCTTAAAATATGAAGATCTTGCTTTTAAAATGGTAGAATGAGCTTTAAAAGTTTTAACATCCTCATCCATTCCAACTCTAATTTCTACATCATAAAAATCTGATTCATTCAATAACTTTGTTAAATCATTTACAAGTTTACTAGTATATTTTAGTGGTAGGGCATAACTATTTAAATCTGCTAGACTATTAAATAATGTTTGAATATTTTCTACTGATGAAAAACTGCTGGACATTTTTTAAAAAAAATTTGATAGAAGATTGAAATGAAATTTCTAAAATTCATACACGTGAAAATTAAATTAGCCAATCAAAGGAATTTCGTACCCAACTTCAAAACAATCACACAAAAAATTTATTGTTATTAAATAAATTAAATAAAAAGTAAATAGTTGCCAAAGGCAAGTATAGATAACTTTCAGTTGAAGTAGATAATGTACTAACTAGACTATGTTAAATATTTCGATATTTCACTTATTCCTGCTACAATATTTTTTCAACATATTATGGACAATTAATTAATTATTAATTATTATAACTATTGATTGGTTCATACTAAAAATTTATTGAAACATTTGCTTCAGAACAAAAATTTTTATAGGTCGTTTTATCGTGGTTCTATATTTAATGTAATAAACAAGAAACTCTTTAATAACCCCTTTTAAATTGAAGGAAAGCAAACAATTGCGATGAAAACAGAAAATTTCTTTTTAATCAGGATCCCATGAAATAAATATCTTCAATCTCTAACTGTTCTCTTCAAATTGTAATACAGTGTCTTGAAACCATTTTTTAACACACATATAACAAACGTCGCAAGCAGATGGAGTAAACACATAAACACCTATAACCTAATAAAACTAATAACACATTTCAAACATCTATCTTCGCTGTCCCTAAAATTTCCAGATCAAACCTAGACCGTGAATAAAACCATCTATGAAAATTTCTTGACCTAATTCTTTACAAGGCAGTAAAATATTTTTGAGGATGGAGGTTGCAATATAGATTTTAATATAATTTTGTATTTCTTTAGAAAGATTCTGCAAATGACAATCTGCTTCCCCTTTCTACACTTAACTACTGAATTGTTTTGCAAATATACTAGAATTTCTCTTGGTAAAAAACTACTAAAATTATTGTCAACTGTTTCGCGAGGAATTTAAATCCTGGAAACTTGAGGATTTCCAAAAAAAAAAAAAAAAAAAATGAAGGTAACAATCAATAATAAAACTTTTAAAATTATGTTGATCACAACAAATATTTTTTGCTCTATCTAAAATTATTTTAACTTATCGTTATAACGACTTTTAAATTTGATCATAGACTATTTAATTTGATTTTATCAACTATACAAAGCTTTTCACTTTGACATCATGTATGTAACTACTTCAAATCAAGAAAAACCAGCAGAGTAAGTAGGAAAAAAAATATCTTTTTTTTGTGGAAGGAAAACAATCTTGAAAATATTTTATTAAAAAAAAGATATTCGAAATCTGTAATTTTAGAACCCAAACTATTACTGAAAATAGATGGCCACCTGATTTAAAGCAAGTATTTCCATTTTATTATTTATAACAATATTGTAATATTATTATTACTCTATATATTAGTATATATGTTTCTTTTCATTGATAATTATAATTTTATTAATAGGGAATATCTGAGAAAAAGTTTCGATGTCGTTGCCTCAGACAATACTGATGCTGTTGAAAGAGAACTTAAAATTTTAATTGAAGAAAAAATTAGAACAAACCAAATGTGGACTACTGATTGGAAAAACATCGAATTACCTCCAAGCTGCTATGCACCAAGGTAAATTTGGGTATTGTTAATTTTAATTTTGCACTCGAAAAATATTTTAAAAGGCTCAAGTCTTTCCAATATTTTTTTTTAAAATAAATAATAAACTAAATTTTTCTATTGATTAGTCCAAACAAAGAGAGAGATAGCAACAAACGAAGAGGGTATATATTTTGAAGGTTATTGAATATTGTTAATAAATTTTATTTATTTGATTCTAACTCTTCTAGTAGATCACCTGAACAAGATATAGGTGATAGTGATATCAATGAACTTGATAAAAGAGAGAAACGTGCAAAAAGATTTCAAGCACATGATAGAACGAATAAATTACACTGGGAATCTAAGGAACCAGTAAAGTTTTTAGAATGAATAATAACAAAATGTTATTTTTTTGATTATTCTTATAAAAAAAGCCTTTTATTTATAAATGTAACATAGGAATTAGATGTAATAAACATGGAACAAACTATTGTTGGAACTTGTCAACAACTTGAAAAGCAATATTTACGTTTAACATCAGTGAGTATTTATTATATATTCAGTAAGACTTTGTTGTAAGTATTCAATTTCTAGTCTATGTCAAATACACTTAAATTTATCATTATCAGGCACCAGATCCTTCAACAGTAAGGCCATTACGTGTCTTAAAGAAAACAATTGAAGTTTTGAAAAATAAATGGGCAGAAGAAAAAAATTACACATACATTTGTGACCAATTTAAATCTTTACGTCAAGATTTAACGGTTGGCTAACTAACTGTCTTGATTTTTTTTTTTTTTTTAAAAAAAAAAATAGTAATTAAAAATTTTATTTATATATATATATATATATAATGAACCCAAGGTTCAACATATCCAAGATGAATTTACAGTTGAAGTATATGAAATACATGCTCGTATAGCATTAGAAAAGGTTATTATTTGATGTTATATATATTTTTGGAATATAAAATGACTTTAAATACGTTGCATTTGGATATTTATTTATTAGGGCGATGTGGGTGAGTATAATCAATGTCAAACACAACTAAAGGAACTTTACAGATTAAATATTCCAGGTCAAATGATAGAGTTCATGGCATATAGACTCCTTTACTTTGTGTACACAAGAAATCGTTCAGGTAATCTTTATATCATATTATATTAACATAGATTCTTTTTCAACATTATGTTTAAAATTAAAAATAATTGTAATTGCATTATTTAGATATTAATGCATTAATAGCTGAACTTACTGATGAAATGAAAGAAAATAAAGCAATTAAACATGCATTAGATGTCAGGTCAGCATTGGCTACATCAAATTACCATAAATTCTTTGATTTATATTCAAAGGCGCCTAATATGGGAGTATATTTGATGAACCTTTTCGTTGAAAGAGAAAGAATTGCTGCTTTGAAAATTTTATGTAAATCGTAAGTAGCGTTTAATATATATATTTTTTTTGTTGTTACTTATTTCTAAAAAAATATTTTATATTTACATTATAAAAATTTTTTTTTTGATCCGCAGATTTAGACCAAATTTGGATTTAGAATTTATACGTTCTGAATTAGCCTTTGAAAATATAGAAGAATGTATAAAATTTCTTTCAGATCATAATGCCTCTCAATATATTATATCAAATAGCACATTAGAGACTAAAGGTGCACAAAAACCAATTGATGCGTGTAGTAAGAAATTTGAAAAGGTTGACATCAAGGGACAGATTTGAAATTGAAGTCGCTGCCAATAATAATTTATTATTATTTATCATCGTCATCATCACCATCACCATCATCATCACCATCATCATTGCCAAAAACATACATTTTTTTCTTTTCCTCTTCTCTCTCTCTCTCTCTCTCTCTCCATCCATAGAGGATATATAAAGTGACATTCAATCACCATAATTATCATCATTATCATTATCATCATCATCCATCATATTCATTAGACAATTAATAATGGTAACCCAATCAATAATTGGTGATATTATTTATTCTTATTGATGCTGATCTCTGATTAAAAAATATGGGTTTTATTAAATTCAATAATCTTTTTTTTTCAAACAAAAATAAAGCAGAATGTATTTATTTTCTTGATTTTATTTAAACAATAAAAAATTTTTTTTATATTATATTTTCTAAAAAATATCATTTTTTTTTTCATATAAAAAAATAAAATTGTTTATATACGTCAGTTTTTTGCGTGAAACGCATACTACTGCATCTGATCATAAAATCCTAAATTTAAAAATTTTTGCAAAAATTTTTATCAAATCCTTCTTCTGCTTTATGAAGCCCCCTTTTTATTTTTCTATTCTTTGCAACCATTATGTTAATATTAATATTACAATTACTAAAATTTTCAATATCCCGGATTTTTTTTTCTCGTATTTTTGATTTTCATGTTTCAACAAATTCAAATAATAATAATAATAATAAGTCCTCCTGATAAATATCCGGTTTATCCGTCAATGATTAATTATATTCTAATTCGGACGATTCGGCTCTTCTACTTGTCATCTTGGTATAATTACCTTTGAGTGGAATCACGAAAATTTCGATTTAATCTTCGTGATATCTTGAAAATACTCCTTCCAACTCACATATCTGATCTTTGATTTGGGTGTCCAGTTAACTGCATTTGAATCCAAAGTAAAAGTTGCGAAACCACACTCGTGTAACTTGAACTTGCAACTGTAAATATCCTAAATATAAAGAATATTTTTTATCTTGATTACTTTGTCATCTTTGTAGTCACGTAATTAATATTAACGGAAAAAGTTTGATCGGCGATTATTTAAAAAGCAAGTTCGTAAAAAAAAACAGAATAATTCAATAGATCAACCTTCAGCTAGTGTATATAACCTTGGCTTATATATATAGTACGTAGATTTAGATGAAGCGCTTGAAGAAGTCTATTTAAAATTAACAAAAGAGGAAGTAAACGAGAAAAACGATAATCAAAAATCCTATTTAAAATCAAAAACTAAAGGATGTGTGCACTAGTAAAAAATTAGTTATTAAAGCTCCTCACGAGCTGGCTTGCGAGCCAAATAACTTATTCAGCTTGCGAGCCGGCTCATGCGGAACTTTATTCATTATACTAGGTAAGGCTTCGAACAGATCTGATCAAAACCAGTCCATATTGGTTCCTATTAAATTGCAATCCGAAGAACGTTCACAATATGTCGTCCATTGTACATCAGGTCTGGTGTCTGACTGGTAACTTCCACAAGCTGTGGCCATGAAGTGCTTCCAGCTTCCTACTTCCAATCATAGTGACAGCGTAACTTCAGATACATAAAAACTCAAATTACTCGTTGGGAAATCTCACCTTATTCTACGACACTCGATGCCTATGTAGTAAGTTCTAAATATTGTTTTATGTGTAGACAAAAAATTGGTGGACTAAATATGGTGCATTTTCACCCATAATAATAATCGCCAATTTGATCACTAACTTTAAAAAATCATTTTGAATACCCAAGGGACAATTTATATGGTTCATAAAATCTTCTTATTAAAAGAAATATTGGTATCAAAAACTATTGATGATAATTGAAATGAGACAAGATGTTGATAAAATGGATAAATTCTTCATGACCATTAAAATTTCTATAAAATAGTTTTTCGTGAACCTCTCTAAAACATATTAACCAATACCCCCATAAAGTAATGACCATATAAAAACTTAAAGTATTCTACACCTTCTCATTTACTATCAAGCCTTTTAAAGCGATATTGAGAAACAATCTGAGGTTTGAAGTGAAAAAGTAATACCGTTTTTGAATAACCGTGAATTCGTGTAGAGGAGACCTTTCGATATGAAAAAGTATTCATTAGAAAGCTTTAATGGAGTACTTTCATTTTAGTCTAACAACAAAGTTCGAGTTTATTATAAAAATAACGAGATATTTTAAAAAAGCTTCATGTGACACGAATTTCGAATTTGTTAATATTATCATGGGATTTGTAAATAATCACATGTTGTATAAATATCGCTTTTTTCTAGATTTTGTTGTAATGAATAAATACAAAAATGTATATACAGTAAATATAAGTATTAATGTTTTATTTCCAAGAAAAATCAAGTCAAACTTTATCTTCATTTTTAAGCCTCTCTATTAGATTATTAAAACATTGAATAAAAATTTTTTTTCTTTGATGAACTAATACTACTAATTGCTCGTTTGTTAGAACTGCTTTTAACTTGCTAATAAACATCAAATACACTCCCTGGACAAAAGTTTCGGTCACCACAAAACAATTAATTACGCAAAAACATACATAATAAAACAAATAAATTTCTCAAGAATACGCATGCAAAATTTCAAATTTTTGTTTGAGAATAACAGAAAAAAATAAAATGTTCGACCAAAAATAATTTTTTTTGATTTTATTTGCAAGTATTTATACCACATCTGAAATTTTACTTATTTGTATGCAAGTCAATACTTTGTTGGCCACCCATTATTGGATATAACAGCTTCTATTCTTCTCGGCATACTTTCTATCAAATTCATATAAATATTTCTAGGAATTTGATTCCATTCTTCATGTAAAACGGTCTCAAGTTCAACATTATTTAAATTTATTTGGACGTTTCCGAATAGGAATTTCTAATTGATTCCACAGATTTTCTACAGGATTCAAATCAGGAGATTGACTTGACCAATTTTTACGATTTTAGCAAAAATTTCAAAACAATTTTTTAAAATAGCAAACAAAGAAACTTGTATAAAAACATATCAATATGACGTGATTTTTTCAGAATCTAATCTTTCATATGCACGATTTCAAGTGTGGTTATTATGTGAGTTTATGAGAAACTGATTTTTTTTTGGCAAACTATGATATTTTTGGTCGAACATTTTATTTTTTTAACTGTTATTCTCTAAACATTACAAAAATTTGAAATTTTGCATGCATATTCTTGAGAACTTTAGTCACAATTTGATAAAATTTATTTGTGTTTTATTATTTATGTTTTTGCGTAATTAATTGTTTTGTGGTGACTGAAACTTTTGTCCAGGAGGTGTATTATTGGAAATAGAATTTGCAGCAAATCGCTTTTCTTTATTAAACATGAAAAAACAAAAAATAATGATTTCAATTTAAATGATAAAATAGTTTGGGCATTTAGCATGGTTTGCTAAAACCTGTGTCTAAGTCAAAACTATATAAAAATGTTACAATGAAAATTAATTAATAGTTTGCTAAATCCGTGCCTAAAGTCAAATATAATATAAATAAAGTATAATAATACATATCTAAACTCGATAAGTCGGACATTTATTTATATTATAAAGTACTTTAAACAATTGATTGCTGCGTCTGAATTATCGAGTTTAGATATGTAAAAATAATAACAGTGCAAATTTCGATAATAATAATAATAACATGATAATGTTTCAATACTAATACCAAACATTGAATTTTGGTTTTGATGCAGACAGAAAGCCTGTAATTGAATACATTTTATTAAAACTTAATGAACTCCTCAATTAAAAAAGAGAAAAATTTTTTCAACATACCATTCACAAATAAAATTATATTTTTGAGTAATGTATCTTTCATCTTCTTCCCTTGGTGATTGTACTCTACTAATCCACCGATCACTACCAATATTATTCCCAATCACTGCATGACCATGAACAATACCACTACTCTTAATTGTTAAAGTATAGTCTACTGCTCTTGTTATATATTCTAATTAAAGAAAACAAAATCATTGGTTTTTAGTTTTTTCTATTTTATTTTTTATTCTGTTTATTTGAACATTACCTTCTTTTTCTTGAACAACATGCAAACTGTTTCCAGGGTCTTCTTCATTTATAAAACCTTTCCTTTTTTTACTTTTTTCTTCATCCTTGTTTCTGTCATCTTCTAATTAAAGTAAACAAAATCATCGGTTTTTGGTTTTTACTATTTTGATTTATTTTGTTTATTTGAACATTACCTTCTTTTTTTTGAAAAACATTCGAACTGTTTCCAAGGCCTTCTTCATTTATAAAACTTTTTATTTTTTTATTTTTTTCTTTATCTTTATTTCTATCATCTTTTAATTAAAGAAAACAAAATCATCAGTTTTTGGTTTTTACTATTTTGATTTATTTTGTTTATTTGAACATTACCTTCCTTTTTTTGAAAAACATTCAAGCTGTTTCCGAGATCTTCTTCATTATATGTTGAATGAAAGATAAGAACATTAAGGTCAGTTGAAATTAAGGTTTCATACAAATTAATTAATTGATATGAATCAGGTCTTTTATCAGGATCAGAATTCCAACAATTTTTCATTATTTCCACATAAGGAGTAGGAATATCATTGGATATTGGGGGTCTATATCCTTTAACAATTGATATAGCCATTTCAACATTATGAGTTTGATTCGCGAATGGTCGTTCCCCTGTTGCCAATTCCCACATTATTATTCCAATACTATAAACATCTGATTTTTTAGTGTATGGATGCTTTCTCAGTACTTCTGGTGCAATATATGGTAATACACCTTCAATTGTATTTGATTCTAATTTTAAATTATTATTAATAAAGAAATAGAAAACAAATAAAAATTACAATTGCGTATATTATTTACGTTGAATTTCTTCTTCATGTTGACATAATCCAAAATCCCCAATATAAATTTTAGCTCCAACATCAACTAAAATATTTTTACAATGGAAATCTTTATGAACTAATTTCATTTGATGAATTGAATTCAAAGCTTTTGCAATATCTAAAAGTAATTTTGATTTATCTGACCAAGTTAAATAACGATGTTTGTATAAATAATTCCTAAGATCTCCATGTTCTGCTTTTTTTAATATCATTGCAAAATTTTTATGAGATCCATGATATGTTATACCATAAAATGGGATTATTAAATTATTGTTGGCAAGATAACATCTATAATGAATTTTAAACTTTTAAATTTGAACATAGTAATGATGATAAATTAGATTTTTAGATGAAAAAGAATTTCAATAAATAATAATATTTCTTTACCTCATTTAAAATCCTATCATTAATAATTTTTGAATCTTTTAAAACTTTGATTACAACCGTTTTAGAATGAGTACCTGGTAACATCCAGTTGCCGCCATAAACTTCTGAATTTCCACCAGAGGTAAGAAAATGCAGGTTGATTATTCTTTTAATGGGAATCCATTCAATAAAATCGTTACAACCTACAGATTTTTTTAGTGTTTCTTCAATAAATAAATCAACTTTAGAATTTCCACTCTTATAATCTAAATCTTCATTGTTGTAATTATTGTCATCTTTGACTTTATTACCACCATTATCAGCTTCAATAGTATCATTATCTGGTTTTTTATTTTTTAATTGTAATAAAACTTTTCTACAGAATTCATCTTTACAATTATCACATACAGTTAGCGCTCGATATGATGAAGTTGGAAAATCTCCCATTTCATTATATTATAAATTCTTCTCCACGATTTATAATTTCTTTGTATATGTGTTGTGCATGAATTTGAATTTGAATCCCCAACATAATAAATTTCGATTTGATATTTGATAGTGAGTGAAGTTTGTTACACTATAATTGTTACATTATTTATTACTAATAAATTTAGTAGTTTAAATGAAGAATTCATTTTACTATGGTGAATATTATTAGGAAAAAATGATCTGTGCGATGATTTATTTTTAAATTATTAAAAAAAATATAAATAGAAAGCACTATATTAGTCAGGTAACATTTATTTCTTAGTATTAGATAATCTAATCAAGGAAATCATGAACATTCAACAAATAAAAATAATAGGAACACAATTTCTACCTTATCATATTTTGTTTGTTTTAAAAACTTATTACAAATAATGTATAATTCAAAAATGCAAGTTGGCAATTGCGTGTCTATGTGCTAGATTTAACATTGCTCGTTTCATATTTTTTTTTTGCTACGCTCTTTTCTCTTTTCAAAATGTTAAATATTAACAAGTTTACGAGTGGGAGGAGTGCAATATGAGCTTTTACTATTTATTATCATTATTAAGTACAGGATTGATTTCGTCTGACCAACTGACCTGAACCTACTTGATTGATCACATTAATCTTTTACGACACCCTATCAATTTTTAAACAATCATAATATTCCTGTAGAATCTCAGGAAGAAGCCTACTCATTGCGACATAGATTTGTCCCGGGACAAACATATTTTCGTCTATGGTTACGGTCATGTATGACAAGGTTAAACATTGTGTTTTATGCACTGAGAGTGGGAAACACATTTTATAAGGGAAACACATTTTCTTCTTTATTGTCATTTGTTTTGTCATTATCGATCAAATCAATTGATTGCTTCAAGCTAATAATTCATTAGTTATTTCACAAAAAAAAAATTTTTTTTTCGATAACAGTAGTCCTTGGACATGTTGAGATATTTATTACGGAAAAAAGATTGTTTCATTAATTAGCTTTAGCAAATTTAGTTGGCAATTTTTTTTTTATAAGTTGTTTGTTGTTATCGATTATGCCACATGAACCTTTTTATCTAATTATCTATATACGGAAACAAAAATACATATTAATATATAAACGCTTATTTATTTGAAACTGCAGCTTATACATTGTAAAAAAAGGGGTTCAAATTTTTAATTTTATGGTCTGTTTTATCTTCATCGATCATGTTTCTAATTAGCTTAACATACATAACTACGAAATGATTCATATCTGTGTGATTCCACTCTTATTTCTTATCGTATGGAGAGGGTCTATTGTTCGTGCTTGATACTTTGCTTTCGATTAATTTATATTTACAGCGGAACTGTTTATAATATATCGCCATTATAATTAAGCCAGCAAACATGTATCTTTGGTAGTAGCAGTCAGATGGTGTACAAATTTACACGTAATTAAAGGCTTCTATTTTAAATTAATCCCTTTGGTTTTTTCCATTGTCTCAGATTTTGTTTTCCACAAAACCTTTTAAGCTCGCGTACATGCTATTTTTAAAATAAAGAGAATATTGTTGCTGTCTAATTGTCAATCGAGCCACATATTTCGACATCAATCATCATCTAATTAAATATTTTGTATTCAATAATTTTTAAATTTCCAGTTTTGAAATCCTAACACTTTTGTACGTATCTAAACCAGAGTAATGGAATTGTCTTTTTTGCAAATTAATTTGTACAACAACCATGAAACCAAAATAAAAACCACCATGAAACTTTTCTGTTCGTTTAATAAGCAGTGAATAAAAAATATGCTTGTTATCAATCAATTTATCCACTTTTTGTATTGGCTCTTTCTTCAAAGTTGAAGATGATTTTACAATACTAACTTGATTTTTTGTTTTTACTGACAACTCTTTAACCCAGAGTTATCCAATGACCTTCTCATTGGACCATTAGACATATATGTCCAAGTTGTCCATGGGTAATTTTTGCGCAGCTTTGTTGGTCCATTTATGTAAATCATTACCTAAATAAAAAATATCTTAAAATGACACATTCTGGTGGAAAACCAAAGCATTGCTTGACACCATAAGTAATGGTTTTAAATGAACAGGCAAGCAAGTCAAATAAGTTTTCAATTTGCTATCCATGTAAAAATATGCTTGGTTATGAAGGTTCAATTGCTAATAAGTTCACTAATACAAAAAGAAGACATCTTAGGAGTTGTCCACATTTTAGGTCAGAATATCAATATGAAAATATTCTGAACCTAACAATCTTAAATGAAGAAAGTTTTTAAATGTTGACATTGATGTTTATTTTATCAATTCTTTGCTAATAATGTTCATCCTGGAGATGACAACAGTGTAAAACGGAATTCAAGTAGTTTATTTGTAAAAGAACTCCCCACACCACCTTATCCAAAACTCTAGATAATAAAACCAAAATTTTTATTTTAATATTTTCATTAATCAAAAAATTTTTTACAAATTTATGGCACAATCATATTACGTCCATTGATATGTCCAATGATGCATTGGACTTGGATGTGTTCAGTCCAATAGGAGTGCTAACTCTGCTTTAACTAAGTGCATGACACCAAC